>CM029558.1:5347356-5556571 GCA_017141385.1 Sogatella furcifera
TCTCCTGTTTTTATTCTCTATTTCCTTCTTGTTTTTTTGGTGAGAAGGAATCCCATTGAGGTGAAACATAGTCAGGTTCATTGACAGTATACTCATGTTGTTATTAATTCTTTCTTCTGTTGGCATTTCGTGTACTATTATTTGTTTTTCTTTCTAAACAATTTTTTCTTTTCCTCCTTCTCCTTTTCTGTTCTTCCTCACCATTCTTTTCTCTCTCTTCCTTATGTTATTACCTCTACAAATTTCTACTTGTTGAACAATATTAGTTTACAATTACAATACCAGGTATAGTCTGTCCAAGCAAAGAAGAACTTCTAACAAGATGGAAAAATGATTCCTGCTTGGTCAATATTTGTTCAAGAAATATAAATGTGGACTTACTAGTAGATCAAATTGTTTCCTACTATTTGAGATCAAATTGATATTTTTTGAACCAATATTGACCGAGCTTGAGCCATTCTCCCATCTTGCCAGAGGGTCTTCTTTGCTTGGACAGAGTATACTCGTGCTTCGCAACGGGTCTCAGAAATACCGTTGAAGAATTTGAACAGCTGATTGTATTTTTCACAATCACGATACCTCTATTTAAGAAAAATCTAAAGGCTGCATTTCGTTAGAGAAGCTATCTTTTCTATCTCTTTGCACGGATTTTAGATACGTATTAGAGCAAAATTGTATAGTTTGGTGAATATGAAACTGGCAACCAGCTGGTAGGCCAAGGCCCTTCATAAAGCTGTTGCGCCATTGACATACAAATTAGAGCAAAATATGTCAAAAAGGTGAGGCTTAGGCTGGAGGTTAATACTATACTATGATATACAAATCAAATTATATGATATATGATATAGATTTTAAACTATGTATATACTATACAGCACCCGCAGCCTAACCTGAAGCCTCGCCTTGTTTGACATGTTTTCACCCTATAAGTGAGATTTGCTGTCTTTAGTAAAGATAGTCAGTCGTTTCCCGTCTCTGGAGGAATAGTAATTGTTGCATTACACTCTAACTGATTAGCTGGATGTTATTCAGAGGTGTTCTGCGCCGTCACTTGGTTACGGAAACTGGCTTATGGTTGAGATGATCAACGTGCTAACTACACGTTACCTCTATCTTGGTTGATGATTATTTGATTATTCGCCTGCTGTATGGCCTATCCGGGGGTGGGAGGGTATTCTGTCGTTGTGAGGGGTGGGGGGTGTCTTCGGCTCGGTCAGTCGGTGATGGTTCGGGAGATGTGGGGTCTGTCTCGGATGGTGGCAAGCATTCTAATTTACAATTATTTGAGAATTTGTGTTTTTGGGCCGGTATTGGCTGGGCTGGGGTCGTTTTCCTGTCTTACCGGGGTGATTTTTCGCTTAGACCGACTGTGTGTGGTCCACCTCTAGTGGAGGGATTATGAAACTGGCAACCAGCTGGTAGGCCTAGGCCCTTTATGGGCTGTTGAGTCATTGACTATCAGTGATACCAAGTCCAAAATTTTAATATTAATTAATTAGAATCTCCATTTATTGCTATATAAATAGACAAAGGACTTCTGCAACTGCAAATATTGACCAATGTACTAAATAGCAGTCGAGATCCATTGAATGAAAAATTCAAAATTGTTACAGATAGTAAGCTCCTTTGATACGAGACACAACATGAGTCGTTGCGAGAATCAACAGCTCATAAAATAATAATGAATAATAATAAAAACAACCTCTATTTCAGATATTTTTATCAAAATTTGAGAGAGATGTTTTAGACTTTATAGTCTGTGTTTGTACCCTTCATTGTAATTTTTCAAATAAATAATATTATCGGCGTATAATAAATTATTCGTATTGATAGTCACTTGATTCAAATTGATGACAAAGTTAGATGACATCAATAAAAATCTAATAATTCTGAATGACTACCGTTGGTTGATATGAAAATACGGTACCTTTAAAGTTGAGTTCCTTTCCTCCAAAATAACAACATCGAAATCTGTGGGATCTTTTCCTTGTACCATCATTCATCATTAGCATCAACAAAACATGTCCAAGTAGCATCTTCATCACTAGTTGGCGTAAGCGGAGAAGACACGCCGTTACAATGTTAAGTGCATTGTGATGGGTGTCTTCTCAGCTTGCGTGAACTTTATCATTAACAACACTATCGTTGCTGTAGTTAGGATGTTATCAACAGTGTTCAAAAGGCACTTTATTAGAGTGTTGCAAAATACCTCAACTATGAAGTTCATCCCAGTTATTGAATTGAGTTTGAGTGGCTTCTTCTTTTTCATTTTTCTCTTCTTCTTCTCCTCGTCCTCTTCGTCCTCCTTCTCCTTCTCCTCCTCCTTCTCAATTTCTCATTTTTTCCTCTAAATTTTTTCTCTCAACTCGATCTTCATTCTCTCTTTCTCATTTCTCTTCTCCTCTCTTCTTCTTCTTCTTCTTCTTCTTCTTCTTCTTCTTCTTCTTCTTCTTCTTCTTCTTCTTCTTCTTCTCTTCCTCCTCCTCCTCCTCCTCCTCCTCTCCTCCTCCTTCCTCATCCTCCTCCCCTTCCTCATCCTCCTCAATTTCCTCATTTTTCCCTCTAGATTTTCTTTATTTTCCCTCCTCCTCCTCCTCCTCCTCCTCCTCCTCCTCCTCCTCCTCCTCCTCCTCTTCTCTTCTTCATCCTCCTTAATTTCTCATTTTTTCCTCTAGATTTTCTTAATTTTTCTCTCTTAACTCGATCTTTTTTTCATTTCTCTCTTCTTCTCCTCCTCCTCCACCTCCTCCTCCTCTTCCTTCTTCTCCTCGATTTCTCATTTTTTCCTCTAAATTTTCTTTATTTTCCTCTCAACTCCTCCTCCTTCTCCTCCTCCTCCTCTTCCTCCTCCTCCTCCTCCTCTCCTCCTCAATTTTACATTTTTCTTATAGATTTACTTAATTTTTTCTCTCAACTCAATCTTCTTTTTCATTTCTCTCTTCTTCTCTTCCTCTTCTTCCTCCTCCTCCTCAATTTCTCATTTTTTCTCTAGATTTTTTTTTCTCTCAACTCGATCTTCTTTTTCCTAATCATCTCTTATCATTCTCTTATTTTATGATTTCAGTACTAAAAAAATGGATTACTTTAAAATTATTGAATAATAATTATAAAATTTATTCATCTACTAATTTATTTATTCCTTCAATCAAGTTTATCAGTTTCAATCAATCAATCAATCATTATTTTATTTATTATGTATTGAAACCCATTCATTAAAAATTACTCATTCCAACTTTTATTGACTTATCTACTTCATTTATTCATTTCAATCAATCAATACTTTTTATCAACTAATTTGCTTATTATTTATCAAAATTGATTTATTCATTTCAATCAATCAATCTTTCATCAATTGATTTGCTTATTATTATTTTATCAAAATTCATTTCTTTAAAATCGCTCATTTCAACTCTCTTTTTCTCAACTTTACATTCGATTCCTCTTCTCTTTGATGTTTTTTCCTCTTGTTCTTCCTCCTCCACCCAACATTTTCATAATTTTCTTCTTTCTTCATTCAGTTCGTTTTCTAATTGGCAGATTACGTGATGAAATTAGCATTGAAATTAAGACTGAACCTAGCATTAAGCCTAACTGGTCTAGCGCACTGCAATAACTTAATTGGCCGCCTGGTAAGAAAAATCGCCGCGCCGCTTTTTAATACGTCAGACTGGATGCGCTTTTTAATAGTAATTGCGAACCGAAACTTTGTAGGAATCTCTCTTTTCTATCACCGTTCTACTTTGTGTTCTTCTTTCTTCTCATTGTTTTTATCTTATTCTATTTTTTAGTTCTCTTCTTTGCTGATTTTCTGGTTTTTCGGAGGAGACGATAAGCCGTCGGTCCCGACTACCTAAAAAGTACAAAGACTATACAGAGTGTTCCAGAAGGAATGTGCAATATTTCTCATGCTGAAAAATTAATATTTTTTGGAAAATCTCACTTTTCCGCCATTCTTATCTCGGTAACAAAGCGTTTTTGGGGTTTGTCTCATGGAACTTTTTTGTCCACTTGGTGTAAAAAAAGTCAAATTCTTTATTCCTCAACCAAAAAATAATACAAACAAAATAAAAACAATTCTGTCACTCGCATCATCAGAAAAAATGTTAACAAATACAACAATGTTACTTTCTTATCTAGTGTTAATTCCTCGACGATTTAAGGAATCAGCCTGAGAAGTATTGCACATTCCTCCTGAAACATTCTGTATAAGTCTTATTAGAAACTGTAGTAAAACGTAGTCGTCATCTCTCATTATCATCATCTATTTACCATTACCCATCATCCATCCTTCATTCCATTACCCACGCACATGCCTATAAGCTCATGTGGGCTTCATGCTCAGAAAAACAAACATAACAAATAATTTACGATTAGGTTGTTTGGACTCTCTTTGATAATAATTATAATCTGTTCGTGCAAAGAAGACATTCTGGTGTGATGAGACATGGGAGAATGACTCCAGCTTGGTTAATATTTGTTCAAAAATTTTTAATTCAGTCTCAAATTGTAGGAAACATTATGATCTACAATTTGAGACCAAATTGAAAATTTGTAATATTTTTGATCAAATATTGATCGAGCTGGAGTCATTTTCCCATCTTGCCAGAATGTCTTCTTTGCTTGGACAGACTATAAATGCGCCTTTTAATAGTGATTGAAAACTGGAACTTTGTTAAGAATCTCTCTTTTCTATAATCGTTTTACTATGTGCTTCTACCTTATTCTTCTCCTTTCGGTATTTCCTTATTAGATTGCTTGAAAACTCTTTTTTTCACCATTTTTGTACCCCAGAATTCAAGTTCAAATTTTTTAAATCTCGGGGTTCCAGTGATTCTGAAAGACCATTACTATTTTCTTCTAAATCGAATGACTTGGTTTGTCCAAGCAAAGTAGACATTCTGGTAAGATGGGAGAATGCCTCCAGCACAATTAATATTTGTTTTAAAATTATCATTCTGGTACCAAAATAAGATACCACTTCGTAAATTAATACTACAATCCTATTCTGTTCTTTCTATTACTTCCTTACTTTGCTACAATTGTTTTTGTTTTCTCTTATCTTTTTTGTCTCTTTCTATTTCATTCTCTTATCTTCTAGGCCCGTATTCACCAAATAAAAAATGAAAATGTGGTTTTAGAATAAATTAGTTTCTTCCAATCATCCAATTTTGAATGAGTTTTGTACTGTGAATGGAACAAAGTTTTCATCTTGATGAGTTTGGGATTTAATTGAGTTGTTTTCTGTCCAGTATTTTTTGTACCTTTTTGCCTAATAAGGTACCATTTTTACCTATAATTGGTGCTCAATAAAACATACCATTGATACAGTAAACAAGTAGTCATCAGATAACGCTGGATATAATCTTAGTAAAAATTCATCAATGATATAAAATGCCTGTCAAAGCGAAGAAGACTTTCTGGCAAAATATGAAAATTAGTCCAGCTCAGTCAATATTGAATAAAAAATTGGAAATTTGGTCTCAAATTGTAGGAAGCACTCTGATCTACAATTTGAGATCAAATTTATGATTTTTTAACCAATATTAAACGAGCTGGAGTCATTTTCCTATCTTGCCAGAATGTCTTCTTTGCTTGGACAGACTGCCAATAGATTGCATGTGTGCCTAATTCCTCTTATCTTATCTTGCTTCCGATTCAAATACTTGTTTCTTAAAGTTTCTATAGCCTACATTTGAATCAGTATCTTATCTCTTCACATCCTTATCCAATACTATTCGGTTTTATATCTCTTTTATTACCTTCTTCTCTGTTTTACAACCATTTTCTTCCTCTGTAACTTTTTATTTCATAATTCTTCTCTCTTTCACCATCCTCCTCTCCTCAATTTTTTTCCTTGTCGTTTTCTCTGATTACTTTTCAGTATGTCTTTCTTCTTATCTAATAATGTTTTTTTTCTACTCTATTCTTTGTTCCTCCTTTTTTCTGTCTTCAACTGTCCTGTTTCTATCTCTAATATCTATTTTTTCCCTTTTAATTTTTCTTTTTTCCTTCTCTCACTCGTCACTTCCTCTGTCTTCTAGCTCCTTCCTTCTTTTTTCTCTTTTCTTCTTTCGTTCGCCTCTTTTCTCTTCCTTCGTTATCCATCTCTTCCTTCCTCCCTCCCTCATCCTCTCTCTTTCTATCTTTCTCTCACTCTACTTTCTTGATTTTTTATCAAAGCTTGTAATCTAGAAACAAAGCATAAATATTTTGTTTAATTAATTTTTGTCTAAATGAATAAACTAATCTAATCCTTTCTCGTCCTGAATGAAGGTATTCAATCAATCAATCTCTCTCCCCCCCCTCGTTAATGAGAGGTATTATCCTTCTCCAAGAATGGACATCTATCCCCAAACTCCGCCATTTTATATAGATACATCACTATAATATTGTTATACAGAGAAAGAATATTGATACCTTATGCTTATATCTCTGTAATTCAGCAAGATAGATACATCACAATAATATTATTATATAGAGAAAGAATATTGATACCTTATATCTGTAATTCAGCAAGTTCACTACATACAATGTATGTCATATCCTTGTACAGTATATTTATTTTTTATTCGAACCAATCGTATAATTACACTCAGGATATGTTTAATCTCCGCAATTTAGCATTTAAGATCATAAATGCTGTACTCTACTTGAGTAAAGTCGATAATCTAATCTAAACTAATCCTTCTCACTCACTCACTCTCTCTCTCTCAAGAATGGACATTTTTATGTCCCAAGAATGGACGTTCTTATGTCCAAACTTCGCCTTTCCATTTAGATATTTTAATGCACAACAAGTAAGATTGCAAGCAAATAGCATATTGTTTGGAAAATTGTACCTAGGATTTTTGCATTCATATGTAACCTCTCTCATTGAATAGATTATAGAATATCCTGTAAAAATTGTAGTGTGAAATATCGAAATTAATGTGTAACATGTAAAAATAATGGAATAATTAGATTTAATGGTAACTCCTGTAATCTAGAAACTGAGCATAAATATTTTGTTGCTATCTAAATGAATAAAGAAATCTAATCTAATCACAACTAAGGGTTGTGAGGTGGAGAGGACTTAGAGTCCTAACTCCGCCCTAATAAATGTGATTATTCAATTCAATTCCATCTCCATCTCTATGTATCTTTTTCTCTCTCTTCCCCCCAATTTGTATCCAACCAAAAGCAGCAGAGCATTCTGTGTTAATTAATTAAGTTTGCGTTTTATGTTTCTCGTAGTCGAGTGTTGGCATCATTTTGATGGTTGTAAAGCGAGACGTGATACGATGTAGGTAACTATAGTCTTTCCAAGCAAAGAAGACATTCTGGCAAGATGGGGAAATGACTTCAGTAAGGTCAATATTGATTTGTAAGTTATAAATTTGGTCTCAGATTGTATAAAAAATTATATTCTACAATTTGAGACAAATTTATAATTTTTGAACCAATATTGACCGAGCTGGAGTCATTTCCCCATTTTGCCAGAATGTCTTCTTTGCTTGAACTGACTATAATATAATCTGATAGTGATGCGCCTTGTAAAATCAAGTAACGGAGCGTCAAATTTCTGCTTTCCCATTTGTATGAGTCTCACTGGCGGCTCGTACCCACGAAACAGGTGAAGTGCCCGTATCTTTTACTGTACAGCACTTCATCTGTATCGTAGGCACGAGCCGCCAGTGATGAGACTGTGTGTTCTTATACACATGTTACATTCTGGTCGAGCGAAGAAGACTCTGGCTCTGGCAAGATTGGAAAATGACTTCAGCTCGGTCAATACTGGTTTAAATTGTAGAGCAGAATATTTCCAACAATTTGAGACCAAATTTATAATTTTTGAATCAATATTGACCAAGCTAGAGTCATTTTCCCACCGTGAAAATGTGTTCTCTTCTCTACCAGATTATAATATTAATACTGAATGTAGTCAAAAAATTGTATTATAATATTGTTAATTTTGTATGTATTCGTTTTGTTCTGAACTATTATGATAATATCGATATATAATTAACTTTTAACCGATGTATCGATTAACCAATGAATCGATGTATTAAAAATCAATTGATGTATCTATTAATAAAAGAATCGATGTATCAACATTTGATCGATTTGGGCCAATCGATTTATAGCAGGAAAACTTAGACAGAAAATATGGCTAAGAATGAGTAGAATTAGTATGTAAGTTCATAGACTGGTTGTGGACTAGTCACTTGACTTCAGGCTACTAGTTATTGATGAATGAAAATTTTACTTTAGTTTTGAGACATTAGTCACGCATTTAGAGTACTGATCAAGGTCGATCAATATATATTTCCATATGAATGATAATGAGAGAATTAAATGAAATAAGAGTAATCTACAGAATGTTCCAGAATCTTTTCAATATTGATACTTGTCTCTTTAATTTCCTTTGAATCCTGATTTATGAGTTTTGAATTGGTTCATACGAGAACGTTACTGGATATTTTTTCTTCAGAATCCAATTTACTACAATATTACATAATTCATAATACCGGTCAACAATAAGCTTCCCTATTTTTATCTCAAGTTAAAAAATGTAGTTTTTTGCTTATTTCGCTTATTGTTTGAATAACCATTAGATTTTTCGTCGGTTTATAAGATAGTGGAGCTGGCACAAGGTATTTTTTGGTGATAAATTAGTTACAGACTACTCTTATGTATCTAAACAACATACTAAAAATCGTAACTACAATACATTTTGCAAGCAACAATGTATAAGTTGACTGGTTTACAAAGTAAAGAACTTCTAACTGGTTTCATTCAATATCTCAGCTGATTCCACATAAGAATTGTCTATTATATTACCCTCTCGAGTCCGCAAAAAATTATCATAATACCTATTGTAAATTTAGAGAAAAATTTTGAAAACAAAAATGGCGGCTGTGTGAGTAATAAGTGAGGACTTCTAGACAGTTTGGAAATTCTATTATTATTATTAGCTTATGGCTTTATCTGGTGGAGAGACCAAAAGATGTTCCACCTCGCCGACATAACATTGTTATATTGGAAATTCGATTAACATATGTTTCTTACCCAGGAACAATTCCCTAAAATATTGGTAGGGAGTTCTGAAACAGCTTGTATGTGTATATACACATTCAATCAATATCAATCAATCCGTATATCCTCTGGCCTATTACCCTCTCTCTCTAAAGAATGCTACCGATCAAGCCTAATCGACGCATAAATGGACCAGCAACATTGCCTATAATCGAAGATATCCTGATTGGTTTCTTGTGATGACTCTTATCCTGGCGTATCCAATATTTTCCATAGATTGATAGGTTTGTTCAAAGCTGCACTGTTATACAGTTATAATGTATAACTGTATTCACCACTGGCGGCTCGTACCCTCGGAACAGGTGAAGTGTCCGTATCTCTTACTGTACAGCACTTCACCTGTTTCATGGGCACGAGCGGCCAGTGCTATTCATGAATGTATAGTCTGTCTAATCAGAGAAGACATTCTGGCAAGATGGAGAAATTATCCCAGATTGGTTAATATTGGTTTAAAAAATATAAATTTGATTTCAAATTGTAGGAAACATTCTGATCTACAAATTGAGATCAAATTTATAATTTTTAAATCAATATTGACAGAGCTGGAGTGATTTTCCCATCTTGCCAGAATGTCTTCTTTGTTTGGACAGGCTATATCAGAAGCCTACAAAACTTTGTTAAATTACTGTTATAAACTTACAGCTCAGTCAGGTCAGTAGGTGAGCGGTCTGCATGAGAATAATATATAGTCGAGAGTGATCTCAACAGAGTTGAACAAAGTGAAACATATTTTGAGAAGCAATCACTGGCGGCTTGTTCCCACAAAACAGGTGAAGTGCTGTAAGGTAGAAGATACGAGC
The DNA here is from genome assembly GCA_017141385.1 of Sogatella furcifera. Lineage (NCBI taxonomy): Eukaryota > Metazoa > Arthropoda > Insecta > Hemiptera > Delphacidae > Sogatella > Sogatella furcifera. Next base: position 5,357,232 of record CM029558.1, read on the forward strand.
TCTTCACCTGTTTAGAGGGTAGGAACCGCCAGTGAAAGCAATGATTGTTTAAGGATTTGAAGTAACTTCCGACATTAAGTAAGACGTTTAAGAAGGGAGAGTACTATGTTTGAAATACAGAAATTACATCAAATAATAGAGTACCCTGCCTGTGTAGTATACGTTATGGGTTTAGTCTTGGTCGAGCAAAGAAGAACTTCTGGCGAGATGACAAAATGACTCCAGCTCGGTTAATATTGATTCGAAAATTATGAATCTGGTCTTGATTTGTTGAGAAGAATGTTTTTCACAATTTGAAACGAAATTTATGAATTTTTAATCAATCTTGACCGAGCTGGAGTCATTTTGTCATCTCGCCAGAATGTCTTCTTTGCTTGGACAGACTATCTGTTTTATATCAAATGGAAATTTAGCCTATATCAAACTTGAGATCAAATTATTATTATTTGATTATTAACCTATTAAATCTAGTCCAAATTAGTAAGAAAAATCTTGATCTACAATTTGAGACCAAATTTATAACTTTTAAACCAATATTGACCGAGCTGGACTCATTTTCCAATGAATCTAGAATGTCTTCTTTTCTCGATCTGACTATACCAGTAGTATAAGGCGGAACTTAAAGCCAATTTTCTAGGTTAATTCTGTTGCAATGACCATGGTTGCCTATCTATGCCTTGATAGAGGCAGGAAATTGAATATTTAACATGGATATGCTACTGGCAATGGTTTGTTGTGGAGGAATTTTAATGGATTTGAACGCACGTTAGTGTAGTTCGAGCAAGATAAGAAGAGACACGGTTAGGTAGCACTCTTCATATTTTGGCTGCGTTTCTTCTTGGCGAGCTTTACTCTCTGTATTGGCGATAGATTTTCAAACAGAAGAAATTATTTAAGAAATGATTAATTCCTATAATTATTTCAAAGAATGGAATATCGATTGAAGAAATACAGATTGTTTCAGGAGGTATCTGCCAAACTTATCAGGCTTAATCTTTGCACCAATCAATTGAAACAGTTCATAGCCCTTTCATAACATGCGTTTTGAAACGCATCAGTGATACGCAGTAGTGATAAAGAGTTCGAAATTGATACGCAATCGTCCAGGAAGGAAGCTCATTGATACAAAACATTTGCAAGTTGGGGTTAGCTCATCAACAATGGCAAAAATCTGGGAAAATAACTATTGGCTCTCTGAAACTAAGTATTTGATTATTATTTTTTATTAATTTAAACTTAAAAATACCCAAAATGAGTTAAAATGCTCCCAAAATATTCAACTGTTGAGAATAGAATCAGATTATTTCCAATTTGGTGGCGATGCATGAGCATTTCAAATATCTTGTATCAAGTACCTTCCTCCCTGTATCAATTTTGAGCTCTGTATCACTGATACGTATCAAAAATCCGCAGAGTATTTATTTCCGCTGATTAAAAGGGATTATTTCCAGTAATGCTTTGTTACCGTGATAGCAATGACTGGAAATAAAATTCTACGTTTCTCATTAACTCTTCAATTTGATAATTTTATTATTCGTGGATTTTAAAATTAGCGTTTGCAATCTGAAATAAGCAGAGAAATTTGATGAAACCAGTTTGTGATTATGATGGAAATTATTAAGTTTGTAATATCATTGATAATTTTCTCAATAATCATTGAAAGTTAATGAATTGAGCATAAGTACTCATATCAATGTGCTACTAAAAGAGGTAGATTTTATTACTACAAAACACGGGCACAAGATGCAATTGTAACACGTAGTTGTATAGTAAAACACATTTTGTTTTTGCGTTGCTCCATATACTACAACTACGGGTTTTCTATTTTAAATAATATTACCATTGACTATGGATATAAGTCCATATAGTCTTATAACCTTATATCCTTATATCCACTTATATCCATAGTCAATGATATTACTGTACCCTTTTGAAATAATTTTTATTTTGGCATAACTACCACTGGCGACTCTTGAAAAAATTGGATGCCTCTTTACACCACTGGCTGCTCGCCACGAAACAGGTGAAGTGCTGTACAGTAAAAGATACGGGCACTTCACCTGTTTCGTGGGCACGAGCCGCCAGTGAAAATACGTGTTTTTATTGCATTTTTGTGTCCGACTTGTGGCCGTATTTTGTAGAAATGGAAACCTACCATCACTGATTTAAATTATTGATCAATTTCTATTCATTGCATACTTCATTAGTGGAAATAAATCCACTCTTTGAGTAGTTGTGAAATTGATATTGTGGTAGTTAACCATAATAAATGAAAAGACAAGATGTTGTCAAACCACTTATTTATTAGAAAATCGAGATACCGGTTTCGGTTGTTACACCATTATCAAATCTCTGGTAAACCAAGACAACATCTTGTCTTTTCATTTATTATGAAATAAATCCAGTTAGCATATTTTTTATCAAAATTCATGAAAGAAATAGTACATGTTCTGCCTAGTTTTTCTTGCCTGGTTATAATAATATTATGATTTGTGTAATCAATGAATGAATAATTCAATTTTTTTTGTGACACATTGACTGGTAAGATGTTGGAGTGATATTTAGATAATGTAGTGGCGTATTTCGTGTTTCAAGATTACTAGTATCCATGATAATTAGCAGAAACATAAATTGAAATTCTATGCTACGTTTCGTTTATCTTCAAGTGAGAATTGATTAATTAGTTAATTAAATACGTGTTAGTAAGATTGTTGGAGAAAACGAAGTTTTTGAATTATTCAACTCTTTTGCCACTCAACTTATCTACTTATTCAACTAATCAACTTGAACCGGTACCCTAATAGAATAATTTGCATAGTTGTACCATGCCTCTGAACGAAACCATAGATTCACAAGTTATTTCAATGAACGTTATTTTTTCTTGACATATATGCATATCCGCCACCATTAAAATTCAATCTGGAGCGTATGAATATGAATAAATCCTACAAAATCGCTTTATCCTATAGTTATAATATAACTATATGATTATATTCTATTAAAAGTGGTCAAGAAAGCTAGATAGATACATTGCAACGGATCCAAGTAAAGTCTGTCCAAGCAGAGAAGACATTCTGGCAAGATGGGAAAATGTTTCCAGCTTGATCAATATTGGTTCCAAAATCTTCAATTGGATCTTAAATTGTAGATCAGAATGTTTCCAACAATTTTAGAACAAATTTGTAGTTTTTCAACAAATATTGATTGAGCTGGAGTAATTTTCCCATCTTTCCAGAATGTCTTCTTAGCTTGGACAGACTGTAATATTGTGTGAAAATTTATAGGTAAATTATTCAGTAACAAGTCTGGTTTGACTTCTTTTCGCCTGATTTTCGAGATTTATAACCCTTTCAGCGTCTCTTGAGGATCGAAATATCGTCTATCAGTAAAATCTGTCCAAGCAAAGAAGATATTCTGGCAAGATGGGAAAATGAATCCAGCTCGTCCAATATTGGTTCAAAAATTAGAAATTTAGTCTCAAATTGTAGAAAAAATTTTGATCCACAATTTAAGACCAAATTTATAATTTTTGAACCAATATTGAAAGAGCTGGAGTCATTTCCTCATCTTGCCAGAATGTCTCCTTTGCTTGGACAGACTATGGTATCTTCGACAAGATAATTCTAGTTTTTACTCATGACATGTGCTCAGTTATTTAATTCAAGAGGTAGGCGTTAGAGGTAGAGTCTTGGCTGGCTTTCAAGTAGTCTAAGAGATTCAAATCTTCGGCAATTACTTTACTGAAATATTTAGATTTTATCAGGTCAACAATTTGTCTTGAGTTAAAAAGTGGACGTTCCAGTCGAGGATGGATTTGTCCAAAGATCGCATTATTCTTTCTGTAATTATCTGTCTTTTGGTAGAATAATTAAACCTTTTATTATTCTCACTTTCTTATAGTTGAAGCTTTTTTGGGTGAGGTAGGCCTAATCTAAATTTTATATTTGTTTAAAATAGAATATTTAGAGTGAATGAAGATTCAGTGAATTCCTTTCTGAATTACAGTAATATAAGTTGAATTGACAAATTAAAAAAAAATTATTCATTGGATTTGTTTTGATGATTGAAAATATCCTACTAGATATTGGGAATTTGTATAGAGATAGTTTCAACGGTAGCCTAATAATCTTTGTGATAGGATACATATGTGTGAGTTGAATAGCCTATAATTAGTTTTAACTTTGAAATCTTATAAACCAGAATCTTATTTCTGGATTGATGTGAGAAAGGATATTCACAGAGTATTGCTATTTTTTAGTTGTGAATATTTTATTATCAGAGGTCCTGAAACTGATCGGGTGCTACCTGTAAACTCTAACACCGACCTTAGCCAGCAATGTCACATGATATTATTATTTATTGTTTTGTAACCAACAAATAAAGATTTTTATCGTTTGTTAACAAATACTATCAAATAAATATCAAATCTATCATAATTTATTCCTTCACAGAAGGTAAATGAATTGAATAGAAAATTGGGAATATTCCATGAAAAATTGGCTTGAAATTTTGATTTTGTTATGAAAATTTTATATCTTCCTAGGCTTGGATATCCTCAAACTGGAATAAAATGCATCATCAACGTTTGTAAAGAACATTTATGTATGCAATGTATTTCATGTATTATGAAATTATTTCAAAACTAAACTTCAAAACTTAGGGCTATTTAAAATAATTGAAAAATAAATGAAAATCAAACACCCTTTTAAGAAATGATCCACATTGATAATGGCCTAATGTGCCTTAACGTTTTTTTAATGGTGTTTGATTTTCATTTATTTTTCAGTTATGAAATTATGTATGCAATGTATTTCATGTATTATAAATAATTATGTATTCATATATTTATGTATTATGTATACATGTATTTCTTGCTTGCAAATAGCCTATGCAATGCTTGAGCTATTCCTTTGCTTGCAAAAAAAGGTTTTCTGGAAATTATTTAGGAATAGGCTACTTTGTATTCCGAATTCGGTATTTTCCTAATCTCTTCGATTTAGAATTGGTAGTCAATTTTGTCGAAATAAAAAACTTGAATACGGGTTCTGAATTTTTATCTTATTATTCAAATTACATCAAGGAGTGTAGAAAAAGCGGTGAAGACTTGCATATTGCATATAAATTGTTTACTGATAATTGATTTCTAATACAGGTTTAGAAAAATTCAATAAAAATGAGAAGCAAATTTTTAAAAAAGCCGTGAAATCTTGCATACTAATTCTTCTTCACAAGAAAGCTTGAACTTTAATGGGATAAAATTTTCGACCAATAAACGTTTATTTATAATGGGATAGCCGTTTAATTGATATTTTAATGATAAGAAAAAATTGAATAACACGAAAATACTTTTTGAAACAATAATGTCGACAAGTCATCATGCAAAGTACCCACTTGAATTAGTATGAAACCAATAGGATCTTATGTAACCTACTAGATACAGTATCAGTATATTGTGTAAAAAGACTGTTGAAGCGAAGAAGACATTCTGGCAAGATGGGAAAATGTTTCCAGCTCAGTTAATATTGGTTCAAAAATTATAAATTTAGTCTAAAATTGTAGGAAACATTCTTATCTACAATTTGAGACCAAATGTATAACTTTTGAAATAATATTGACCAAGCTAGAGTAATTTTCCAATCTTGTCAGAATGTCTTCTATGCTTGGATAGAGTATAGTATTTAGTAATACGTGTATAGTGTAGTTAGCACGCACGACTCCGACATTAACCGCCAAAACGTGGCATGCTGTTAAGAGTGGGTGCTCACGAATGTGTGTGAGACAAAGAAGGAGGAGGAGAAAGAGTGTAGGAGAAGAAGAAGAACAAGAATAATAGTGGGAAGAGTGGATAATAGAAGAGGAGCTAACAGACAGATGGAGAAATGAGAATGGATTAAATTAGAAGGATTGGGTGGAAGCTCAGGAAGAGAAGCAGGAGTAGGAGGAGAAGAAGGAGGAGAGGAGGAGGAGGAGGAGGAGGAGGGAGGAGGAGGAGGAGGAGGAGGAGGAGGAGGAGGAGGAGGAGGAGGAGGAGGAGGAGGAGGAGGAGGAGGAGGAGGAGGAGGAGAGGAAGAAGGAGGAGGAGGAGGAGAAGGAATAAGAGAGAGGAGAGGGAGGAAAGAGGAAGAGGAAGGAGGAGAGGAGGAGGAGGAGAGAAGAGAGGAGAAGAAAGAGAAGGAGTTTAGGAGAAGAAGAACGAAAATAATCAATAGGAAAAGTGGGTAAGAGGAGAGAAGCTAAAGAACGGATGGAAAAATGAAAATCAAATTAGATCAAATTAGAAGGATTGGGTGTAAGCTGAGAATGAAGAGGAGGAGGAAGAGGAGGAGGAGGAGGAGGAGAAGGAGGAGGAGAGGAGGAGAGGAGAAGAAGAAGAAGGAGGAGAAGGAGGAAGAGGAGAAGGAGGAGAAGGAGGTAGGAAGAGGAATAAAGAACAAGAAATGAGATAATCAGTAGGAAGAATGGGTAGGAGAAGAAAAATTAACAGTCGAATGGGAAAATGGATGGATCAAAGTAATAGAGGAGGAGGAGGAGGAGGAGGAGGAGGAGGAGGAGGAGGAGGAGGAGGAGGAGGAGGAGGAGGAAGGAGGAGGAGGAGGAGGAGGAAAAAGAGGTGGAGAAAGAGGAATTGGGAAAAGTGTAAAACAAGTGTAATAAGTGAATAAGTAGGAGAAGAGCAGTGAGTACAGAGAAATAAGATGAGAGTGTAAAAGAAATGGATGAGAAGGAAAAAAATAATTGAACGATGTTGGACTGGGAGGGAGCTGTTGAGATTGGAGAGAAGAAGAAAGAGGGATGAAGAAGGAGAATAAAGAGAGGAAGGAAATTTAGAAATAGAAAAAAGTGTACGTAAATCTTTTGAATCTGATTATGAGGACACTCTGTAGAAGAAAGATGAGCATAGAGAGGAGAGAGAAGAGAAACATAGATATGATGGAAGATGAGAGAAAGGGTAATAAAAGAGACTGGGATAGGTTGAAAAGTAGGAGAAGTTGAAGAGATAAAGAGGTAATAGAAGAAATAATAACTCCAAAAAATGAATGTAAAAGATAGAAGACCTTAAATGATGAGGTCACGAATATACATTTCGTGCCTCATATGTATTCATAATAATTCTTGGGTATCACTGTTATTACCACTTTACTATCGTATAGTTTGTCCAAGCAAAGAAGACATTCTTTCATGATGAGAAAATGACTTTAGCTCGGTCAATATTAATTCGAAAATTTTAAATTTGGTCTTCAATCGTAGAGCTTAGAATGTTTCCTACAATTTCAGACTGGATTCATAGTTTTTAAAGCAATATTGATCGAGCTGTAGTAATTTTCCCATCTTGCCAGAATGTCTTCTTTGCTTGGACAGACTATGCATTAACAGTTTGGATTGCATATTAAAAGTTGCAGTCAAATAGTTGAATGCAACATCTTTATAATTAGGAATGTGTGCACTTTACAAATATTTCAAGCTACGTCATCTTCTATAGCCTCTTCTTAGTTGAAAACGAAACTAGATTTCTGAGTTTAAACTTTTTATTCAAAATAAACAGATGAATCTTCATCTCTGAATAGAACAGTTTTTGTTGTGAAAGTACAGAATAGATCAGTGTATCGCTACTGATGGCCGCTATATACCTGATATAGTTTTGAAAAATAAAAACAATAAAAACTTTAATTCACACTGAATTGAATGAGCTGAACCATTTATTTCTAAGTCGTTCGGTTCGATTTTATAACCCTTAAAAATGGGGCTCTGCCCCTCTCCCCATCCCCATATTATTTCTCAGGAGATGAAATTCAAATATTTCTTGCAACGCTAGGATAAGTTATCATATCCCACTCTCGCACTGAGATCTACATAATTTGAAAACCTTGGATTGTTCCGATGTTTTATTTACAAGTATCACAACATCTCACCTGAAACTGTGTCTTCAATAATATTTAAAAAAAATTAAAGATATTAAATATTAGAGATACTCGTATATCACTGTTACAAGAAGGAGACCAACAAAAAACTGTGCCAAAAAGGTGAATTTATTCAAAAAACATTTTCTATTGTTCTACTGTAGCTCTTAGATGACGATTCATAAGATAATTATACTTAAAATCTTTCAACTTGATGAATATTTGAAGCTTTCAAGGGTAATAATATTTACTTTCATAGTTTCTTTCAGTTGTTGGAACGGAAATTTGTGATTGATTACTGTGGGTTGAAGCATTTTCTCTGTCAAATGAATGTCATTGAAACTTGTCTAAGGTTGAGGCCGCACTGCCGGTGGGTAGAGCCTGGAGGGTGGAGGGTAGTTGGTAAATCTATAGAACATACACACCAACCACAGTAATACATCGTATGAATGGTATGTGTGCAGCCGCCATCTTTAAATTCTTGAATATGGACAACATAACCTCAAAAAACAGAATGACGTCTTACCATTCATACAATGTATTACTGTGGATGGAGTGTGTGTTCTATAGATTTACCAACTACCCTCCACCCTCCAGGCTCTACCCACCGACAGTGCGGTAGAGCCTGGATCAATTTTCAGTTCACTTGGTAAACTATAACAAGACTAAAAACTTCAGTTTCTGTCCAACGACGATTATGGTAACGTCATTCTGTTTTGAGAGCAGCACTGTAATTGTCCATATTTAGATAAAAATTTCAAGATGGCGGCTGAACACATACCATTCATACGATGTATTACTGTGGATGGTGTGGTTCTATAATTTACCAACTACCCTTCACCCTGGGCTCTACCCAGGCAGTGAGACAAACGATCAATTTTCAGTTCACTTTTAAACTATAACAAGACTAAAAACTTCATTTCTTCCAACGACGATTAAAGCAGTTTTGAGAGCAGCAGTAATTGTGTGCACTGTATGCACACACTATCACCAGTTGGTTTTAAACTAATTCAAATGGGATTCACATGAGATCAATTTGAAATATTGCACAAAGTTTGTAGAATAAGATTATAACACTTGTAAGAATAAATTTGCTCCAATCTGACTTGGTGAACAGAGTATTGCGTCTACTTTGAAATGATAGAAATGTTCAATTTAGTTTTTGTTCAGTTTATAATGTGAGCCAGTATTTACTTTCGTGCTGGTAAATATTGAACAGGATCTGATGAGGAATCTTCAGTGAATCCGGTAGGTTCCCAACCATTAGACATTCATTCTTGGAACTTCAAACTTGTATTTTATAGCACTAATGCTCTTTCTAATTTTCGGCCCAATCATCTAGTGGAATCTACACATATTTGAGGTATAACACGATTCTAATTCCAATTCAATTCCATTGAATTCTAATTACCGGTTTTTTTTCGAGGAAAAATGAGTAATTTAATTTGGACTGAATCCTGAGAAGCTCTGGAACATGTTTCATAAACAGTTACAAACTTTCTGAGTAGTTGTGAAGGTGATATTGTGGTAGTTATCCATATTAAATATGAAGAATAGGCATATTATATTAATATTAAATCTTAATCTTATTAAATTACCAGAGATTGATAATGGTGTAGCAACATAGGTTCCATTAATATATTGAATATTCCGTCTATCACTGGCGGCTCGTGCCGACAAAAATGGTAAGGCTTTGTAGAAGCCTACAAAACTTTGTTAAATGACTGTTACAAACGTACAGCTCAGTCAGGTCAGTAGGTGAGCGGTCTGCATGAGCATAATATATAGTCGAGAGCGATCTCAACAGAGTTCAACAAAGTGAAACATAGTTTGAGAAGCAATCACTATGGCGGCTGCGGCTCGTACCCACGAAACAGGTGAAGTGCTGTACAGTAAAAGATACGAGCACTTCACCTGTTTCGTGAACGCTAGTCGCCAGTGCCGTCTATTAAAGAAAGCTATGGTAGCATCCGAAACCGGTATCTCGATTTTTTAATAATTCAGTGGTTTGACAACACCTTGTCTTTTCATTTAAACTGTTTTAGATTGGAAATTAGAATGAAGAAAATATAAAAAAGACTGCATTTGATAATGGAAATGGACTACATTTTTGTAGAAATTGGAGCGTTTTCAACTGGTTGGTGGAATGGAAAAAGACAAAAAATAAAGTAGGGTGGAATGGCTTATGAATGTTTTTAATGACTTGGCGAAGTTTGGACAGTAATGTCCAGTCTATGACTCAACTGAAATCATGTCACAACGTGACTCCTTATTTCTTCTAGAGGAAAAATGAAATAGAGTAAGAGTATGAGATATAAGAAGAGTGTGAGAGAGTGAGAGATAGTGTGAGAGAGAGAGAGAGAGAGAGAGTGAGAGAATCGACCTTGAACGTTTACCTGGTTCCCACGAGTCCGTTAGTTTAGGACCAATAGCAACTAGGCTATTGGTTGCCACATCACATAGCAGATTTGAATAGATTCCAATCTCCACTTGTAGTTATATAGCAAATAGAAATAAAACTAGAGATCAAATGTAGTCTGTCCAAGCAAAGAAGACATTCTGGCGAGATGTGAAAATGACTTCAACTCGTTCAATATTGATTCAAAAATTATAAATTTAGTCTCAAATTGTAGGAAACATTCTGCTCTACAATTTGAGTGCCAATTTATGGTGTTTGAACCAATATCAACCGAGCTGTAGTCATTTTCCCATCTTGCCAGAATGTCTTCTCTGCTTGGACAGACTATAGGTATATACCAAATGAAAATAAAACTAGATATCAAATCAAAGCTAGAGATCAAAACTAGAACTCGAATGATTTTTGTTATTGATTGCTGAAGAGATAGTAGGAAATTTTAGAATATTATGTTTGATAATTCCACTCAATTTGAAATCTATTGTTAGTTCCACACAGAAAGAATATAACTAAATGGATCAGATACATCTTATATATCTTATATTATCCCATTGGGTCTGGTGAAACCCTGGTATCCCTGGGCCTGGTGAAGCCTTATTGAGCCTTATCTCATTGGGCCTCTCATTCTATGTCTCTGACTTCATGTAGAATATCTCATCAGAAATAGATGGTTATTAGATGTTATTCGGAACAAGAAAATAAGATTTAGAAAATGTCATGATTGGCGTGTAAATTGTAGATTTGTGGGAGATAATAATACTGTTTTATATTGTTGATACTGTTTTCAGGGAAGTTGTAGAATTTATTGTTACATAATACTGAATAACTACACAGAATTAGTCCTGCTGGAATCAGTTCCAGATTTCAGAAATCCAACCTTATTCTAATGGAATTACCTCGTAGAATGAAATAATTGTGGATGAAGATTGGACTTTTTATCAGTAGTAAAAATTCTATTACAGAATAATACAATTATAAAAATACTATGTATTATTATACTAATAATACAAAATTATAATACTGTATTATTATTCTACTCTAGTCGATGAATCATATAGCTCATATTACTGATGGCGAGAGAATTTTCAGATACATGAGTCAATGGGACTTTGAATTAGTTAGGAAACTGGTATAGTCTGTCCAAGCAAAGAAGACCCTCTGGCAAGATGAAAAAATGATTCCAGCTCAGTCGATGTTGTTTCAAAAAATATTGATTTGGTCTCAAATTGTAGATCAGAATGTTTCCTACGATTGAGACCTAATCAATAAATTTTGAATCAATATTGATCGAGCTGGAGTCATTTTCTCATCTTGCCCGAGGGCCTTCTTCAGTTGGACAGACTATATAGCTGATACAAAGAAGTTAGGTGGCTTCGTCTGTCTCTTGTACTTGATGTAACCTATCAACAGCTGATATAAGCATCTATTATCTCTTTTGATTTCCAAAACATAACCTAGGATTAGGTTGTCGATAACGATAACTCTAATTAACAACATCAGCTGTTAGACCGCACAAGAAGAAGACAAAATCGCTTAACTTTTTGACATCAATCATACAAACACTCTTTTGAATATACTTACTTGGTGATTATTGGTTTTTGTAGGAATATATCTATTTACAGTGAACCTCATACAGCTAAATCTATACACAGCTTGTAGTTTACGAGAACCCAGAAACCAAATTAATAGTTAAAAATCCATCATCTCTATAGTTTACATGTTTCTATTTAGCAAATTATAGCTCTTTTAATAGTTGTAGTTTAGATTTAGGAATGGTTTAGAAATTAGAACCACTTGTGACCAATTTGATAGCCATAAATTAGTCCCAAAGCTCTGTTAATAATAGGAATTAGTTACGTTTAATAGTTACGATCCATCAATGTTTGTATATTAAGATTCTAGAACCGTTCTTCCCACGAATTCCATATTAATTAACTGATCGTTTAGTAATTTCAGAAGCTGAATAATAGGAAAATGTAATAGGAATATAATGGGAAAAATGTTTTTGCTCTAAACTTCACTTGAAGTGTTTTTGAGCTTCCTCTATATAACTGATGCAAAAATTTCAGGCGGTATCGTCTGCTCCTTGTGCGCTCCAACAGCTGATGTTGTCAATTGGAATTGTCTGTTAGAAATGCTTAGCTATTAAGGTTCAAGTGGAAGAGGGGCTTTTGTGCCTCAACTTCGCCCACAACAGTTCTTGTAATTTACTAGGTGGAAAAATAATAACATTATCTATCCATCTAGTAGATAATGTTTTCATTAGATAATGTTTTTCTAATGAAAAGATACAATAGATGCTTAACATATTAATCTGTTAGTAGGTTACATCACATACACAATATTAATACAATACTTCTAGGCGGCAGTTATACTTTTATACTCATACATCATTCGCAAGTTCATACTCCATATTCATACTTCATACTAGATTAATATTATTTATACTTCATATCCAGAGAAGTTAAAGCTTCTAATCTAGAATCATACATCATTTTTTTTATGAGTCTGCGTGAGTCAATTAAGTACTCAGTTCATAGTTTTCGAAATACTTCATATTAATAATTCATTAGTTTCATTTCAAAAGTTTTAGCATTCTAATCTAGAAATCATACATAATTAATTTATGAGTCTGCGTGAGTTAACTGCTGATATTTGTCTGATAATATTCAAACCATAAATGTTTATGAATACAACGTTTTTAATAATTTAGGCAGTCTCAATTTCGACATTATTTGAAAGATTCAAACAATGATAACAATCCAGTCATGATAATTGAATCATCAATTTTATTATAGTCTGCCCAAGCAAAGAAGACATTCTGGCAAGATGGGAGAATGACTCTAGCTCGATCAATATTTGAATAAAAAGCATAAATTGTTCTCAAAGAAGGTAACATTCTAATCTACAATTTGAAACCAATTTTATAATTTTTAAATCGATATTGAACGAGCTGGAGTGATTTTCCCATCTTGCCAGAATGTCTTCTTCGCTTGGACAGACTATACTACGGTATGCGCTTACAAAGAACGTACTAAACAAATAATAATTTCAGACTTGATAATTGAAGTCTCAATTACCTTGGACCCACAGCAAGGTTTTAATAGTTAGATTAGCCGTCTGTACAGCTTTTGAAAGTGTTCATAAAAATTTGTCGGCTAGTACATCTGAATGCAAACACAGACGTTACGGTGCAAAACTAATTACAGTACGTCCACCCACACACGATTCGGCTACGAATAAAATATCGCAACGATTTTTTTGCCCGCAGCCTGTTCAATAGCTATAAACTATAGTCTGTCCAAGCAAAGAAGACATTCTGGCAAGATGTGAAATGACTCCAGGTTGATCAATATTGGTTCAAAAATTTAAAATTTTGTCTCAAATTGTAGGTCAAAATGCTTCCTACAATTTGAGATCAAATCTATAATTTTTAAACCATTATTGAACGAACTAGAGTCATTTTCCCATCTTGCCAGAATGTCTTCTATGCTTGGTCAAACTATAACTAGTGAGCATTGGACCGCTACGTTTTAAACCAGTTATAGACTTATAACGAATATTTCAAACCAATATATACATAGACATACCTCTAAACCTGTATAGACATACGGACCACTTTTGAAAATGATTGTTCAAATTCTTGTAATAGATTCGAACTACCGGTTGACGCGGTTTAACTACTAGAATTACCTGGTTACTAATCGACGTGAAAACTAGTGTATAGTTTTCAGGTTATCATATCAAGGAACAGCTGGTGACAACGAAATTGGCGGAAGAATCAGCTCCTGCTGTTTGAAAGTTGCGAGTAAATGGCCTTGTAATCAAATCTCACAAATTTAAATTGAAAGGATGAATAATTTTCTTCTCTACAATAAAGGCGTGTTATGTTTGTGCTATTATGATAATGTTAGTGAAAATGCACTATTGGTCTTGCCCTGACAATCGAAAATTCATGATGTGATATATTTTTCACTCGCTTCCGAGCCCCTAAAACACGAATTTGATGTCCGTTCAAATTCATATATCTCTATATCTCATATATTTATATATATATATGTACAGATTCTTGTTAACACGATAACTCCCGAAGGGCTTGTCGGAGAGCGACCAAATTTTGCACAAAAATCATTAGTGCTAATATCTCGGTCAAGTTCGTTAACCAGCCGAATTGGTCCAAGGGAAAGGGGTGAAATTAGGGGATGAAAATTTAGAAAAATTACTACAAATCAACCAATAACTTGATTGTTTTGAAAATTGGTGTGTATAATACCCTTATTATATGCCCTACAATTTGAGCTATCAACGAAAAAAATCCAATCAAAAATGGCGGAGAAAATGGCGAATAATATGCCGAAAATTGTGTTTTTCATGGGTTTTTCGAAAACGGCACCTTTGAATTCATACCCTGAATAGCTCATTATAAGTCATATGATTCGAGCCTTCATAGAATTTGAAATGCACTCTTTCCGACCGCCAGCTGCCGGAGCGAATTTTATTCTATGTTTCATCTTATCCTCACCCGCGATCTCTGAAGTTCATGTGAGTTTTACACAATTATGGTAAACCAACTTTCTCTATAGAATCAAGTTTCCTACAATTTTTTCTATTTATTCGTAATAAGTTATGATTTGATAGCCATTAAACAATTACACAACAAAACTACCAAAATACAGAGCATAAACAACCACATGTTTATCAGAAACACCTTAAAGTACAGGTAAATCACCCAAATCAATTCAACAATGTTGATGGCAACTAATAATCTCAGTTGAACACAACTTAATCACTGGCGGCTCGTACCCACGAAACAGGTGAAGTGCCCGTATCTATTTACCATACAGCACTTCACCTGTTTCGTGGGCACGAGCCGCCAGTGAATTTAATCAAAAGATAAAGAACAGAAACAACTATTTAGATTTATCGGTAACACCTTAAAATACGGGTAAAACTCCCAAATCAATTGAAAAGCAGCAATATAATGTACAGAGCCTAATGGATATAACTAGAAATATCTCAAATTAACTACTCCAACCAAAATATAGAACTGAAACAACACTATAGGTGTACTATAAATACCTTAAAATACAGGTATTCCATTTCGTGTGAATCTAAGCATTGCATAACATTGCCATTGGCAGTTTCGCTATAAGTCTGATCTTAGTCGTGACTAGATCCGCAACACACGTAGTTTCAGTTATAGTTTGTCCAAGCTTAGAAAACATTCTGGCAAGATGGGAAAATTACTCCGGCTCGGTCAATGTTGGTTCAAGAATTATAAATTTGGTTTTAAATTGTGGAAGACATCCTGTTCTACAATTTGAGTACAAATTTATAGATTTTGGATCAATATTGAACGAGCTGGAGTTATTTTCCCATCTTGCCGGAGTGTCTTCTTTGCTTGGACAGACTATGGATCCACAACACACGGAGTTGCAGTCCAGATGTTAGAAACGTGTGAGCTTGGGAGAGCTCTGAGAAATTGATGGCAATGATAAGGAGAGCACATGGTGAGAGAGAGTTGGTGATATGGGATTTTATTTATTCATTTATTTATTTTTTTATTCATTATTTTTGGCGAGGTTGATGCTCATTTCGGTCCGAGATTTGTTCTTGAATCTTTAGTTTGGTTATTTCTTAGAGTCAATTAATCAATAAATTTTCTGTCTTATGCTAGAATATTAATGAGAGACCCTCAGAAGGGTTCTCTTGTATCTTAGTATAGTCTGTCATAGCAAAGAAGACCCTCTGGCAACATGGAAGAATGACTCAAGCGAATATTGGTTCAAAAATTATCAGATTGATCTTAAATTGTAGAAAACAATTTGATCTACTATTAAGACCACAATGTTATTCACGAAATTCTTGAACAAATATTGAACAAGCTGGAGTCTTTTCCCCATTTTGCCAGAGGGTCTTCTCTGCTTGGAAAGACTATACTAATAGCATAGGCATAGCTTAATGACAACTCTAATTGACAATATCAGCTGTTGGAGTGCACAAGAAGCGGACGAAACCGTCTAACTTTGTGATGTCAGCCATAGCTTTTAGGCTGAGGCCGCACTGTCGGTGGGTCGAGCCTGGAGGGTGGAGGGTAGTTGGTAAATATATAGAACATACACACCATCCACAGTAATACATCGTATGAATGGTATGACGTCATTCTGTTTTTTGAGGTTATGTTGTCCATATTTAAGAATATCAAGATGGCGGCTGAACACATACTATTCATACGATGTATTACTGTGGATGGTGTGTATGTTCTATATATTTACCAACTACCCTCCACCCTCCAGGCTCTACCCACCGGCAGTGCGGCCTCAGCCCTAAAGCAAGAAAAGGAAAATAACAATTGAAAAGGAAATAACAAAAATAACATTTGAAAATAAGGGAAAAAGGAAAAATACTTTCAAAGGCATGATTATTATAATACATGAATTTACAAGGTCTTAAAGATTTATTATACAAGGCCTTATATTCAATGAAATATAAGGGCAATAATTGATATATGTAGGCTACTGTACATACAAAGCATATACATACATGTAATAAATTAAATTGTATTAAAAAACCTTGTTAAATAGTATTTTCAAGATCAGGTGAATGAACTATGATATATGTATTGTGATGAACTATGATGTTGTGATGCCTAGATGACGTTTTTGAAATCAAAAGAGATAAAAGATGCGTTACATTAGCTGTTAGTTGGTTACATGGTTACATCACGTACAAGAGACAGACGAAACCGCCTAACTTTTTGGCGTCAGCCATATTAATTTTTGTTTATAGGCTCACTTTATCCATCTCACTCTTTCATTCAAAAATCCAAAAATGTTTTAGTTAATTTCCACTAAGTTTTTCTTCACATTCACAAATTTATTTTCTTTCTTCTTCACATTCACAAATTCATTTTCTTTTTTTCTTCACAGTATGACTGTAGCATAGCGTACAAAGACCGTTCAACAGTTCAAATACTGCCGCAGAGCAACGCTATTATATTTAATAGGTTATGATTCAGATTCAGAACAACTATACGACCTTGACAACTTTATATACTAAATCTCACCCGCCCTTTTCTTCTTATTCGTATTCTTTTTCTTTTTTTCACTTTTCTTCTCCTCCTATTTCTGCTACTTCTTTTTCTCGTATCTCTCCTTCTTCTCTTTTCGTTTTCTTTCCTCCTTCTTGCTATTCTTACCAACTTCCTACCAATGTTCTCCTCTTTCTCCTCTTCTTTCTCTTCCTTCTCCTCTTCTCTTCTGCTTCCTCCTCTCTTCTCATCTTCCTCTTTCTCCTCCTCTTCCTCTTTCTCCTCCTCCTTCCTCTTATCCTTTTCCTCCTCTACTCCTCTTTTCTCCCTATTCTACCAACTTCCTACCAATGTTCTCCTCCTCTTCTTTCTTCCTGCTCCTCCTCCTTCCTCTTCTCCTCTCTTCTCTTTCTCCTCCTTCCTCCTTCCTCTCCTTCTCTCTCTCCTCCTCACTTCCTCCTCCTCTTTCTCCTCATCTTCCTCTCCTCCTCCTCTCTTCCTCTTTCTCTCCTCCTCCTCTTCCTCCTCCTCTCTCCTTCTCCTCCTACTCCTCCTCCTCCCTCCCAAATCTCCTCCTTCTCTCATTCCTCCTCATCTACCTCCTCCACCTTCTTTTCATCCTTCTCTTTATCCTACCCTCTTCATCCTCCACCTTCTACTTTCTCTTCCACCCTCTTTCTATTTCTCCATCCATATTTCTACATCTATCTTTTTCCTTCTTCTCTACCTATTCTTCTCCTTCCCTATTCTTCTTCTTCTTCTTCTTCTTCTTCTTCTTCTTCTTCTTCTTCTTCTTCTTCTTCTTCTTCTTCTTCTTCTTCTTCTTCTTCTTCTTCTTCTTCTTCTTCTTCTTCTTCTTCTTCTTCTTCTTCTTCTTCTTCTTCTTCTTCTCCTTTTCCATCTCCATCCTTATTGAACTCACGCCCTCAACTCTTCATGTAGCCAGACCGGCTCCACTAGAAATAATGATAATAATAGATTTCTATTGAGTCATAACCAGACACTAAACTCATTCAACAAGCTGACTGACATGAAGTTAGTCCATGAAGCCTGGACCTCTCTGTTGTATTGTGTACTCTGTCATATACATGACAAAGCATTACTATTAAATTGATAGTTATTGAAAGATGTATTCTATTTCTCTCTTCTTGTGGAGAGAGAGAGATTAGATTAGATTACTTTATTCAAATAGATAACAAAGTTCATCTTAGATTTTACATAACAATATAAATGAGTAGAACAAATAATTCTTAAAATTTCACAAAATAGAAACTTCTAGTAAAAAAAAATGGAAAAACGGTGTTGTAATGAATGCAAAATTTATACAAATCTAAAATCAAGGTTCTGCAGAGATTCAGATTCAGATTCAATCACTTTATTCATTTAGATAGCAAAAAAATATTTATGCTTAGTTTATAGATTACAAGAGTTATTATTAAATCTAATTATTCTATCATTTTTACAAGTTACACACTAATTTCAATAATTTACACTACAATTTTTACGGGTTATTCTATAATCTATTCAATGAGAGAGGTTACATGTGAAAGCAAAAATCATAGAACAATTATCCAAACAATATGCTACTTGCTTGCAATCTTAGAAAGAGAGATAGAGAGAGAGAGAGAGAGAGAGTGAGAGAGTTGGAGAGTTGAGAGAGAGAGAGAGAGAGAGAAGGATTAAATTAATTACTTTATGCAAGTAGATTACAACATTCATAGGCTTAAATCCTAGATTGTGATGATTTTAAATGAGATAAAATTACACTATTGGATGGAAAAACAATGTGTGAACTACTATAACTTACCAAATTGAACAGGTATAAGATGAATAATATGCTAATGATATGATTGAGAGAGACAGAGTGTTGAAAAGGGTGTAGAAAATCGTAACATGCATATATAAACATATAAATGTCCAAACTTTCATTCTGATTCGTTCAAAGACAAGTTTTCAAAACACTTTCCATGTTACCAGAGAATGAAAATTGAACTTTAAACTTGGTGCTATTTAAAATAATTGAAAAATCAATCTTTAAAACTTTAGAATTATTATTTACAGACATGTTTCGGGACTTATACTTCTAAAGTTTTAAAAGTAAATCAAATTCATTATTTTATCCACATTGATTAATACTTCTAAAGTTTTTAAAAGGGTATTTGATTTTTCATTTTGTTTTTCAATCTACCAGAAATAATTTTCTAACCTAGATAACAATGGGAGAATTGTAAATTTCTCAAAACTATAAATTAATAATCATTTGAAATATACCAAAATAAGTATTTTAATGTAAAATTAGCTGAGAATTTGAATGAACCAATTAGAAACTTTTATTGATGGTTAGTTGAGGCACAGAGGATTTACAACCTCTGTGGTTGAGGTAAAATGTGCTTGAAACTCAATTTTTTTATTCAAAATTCTACTTACACTACAGAATAAAACTTTGAACAATCCCAAACTATTCCTAATAGTAGGCTACAATCTAATATCCAGTTATGTTAATTAATTAAAAAGAGAAAATTATAGGATTCAAACACTACACTGTCAAATTGTTAATATGTATTTGTTCAAGAAATTTGAAACATTTTCTTATAGAGTATAGCCTAATAATGATTTTCTCGGTATGTTGATCTCCTGAGCAGAATATCAAGTTATAAATCAAATGAATAACCTAAAGGCTTAATCTGTTTTTCATTCCAGTATTATCTATGGATGTCAATTGTGAATAAATGAATATCATTTACAAGAAATAATGTGCCAAATTTGTGCGAAATAATTTCCTGTGTAACATGTTTAGTGTATAAATATCTTGGAGAGGTACATCAAATATACAGATATACTATGAATGAAAAGTCAGATTTTAGATATAGATAGACTTTTCTTAATATTTTTGAATGAAGAACTACAAACATACCGCTTGACTGGAAGATGATCATTGATTATTTGCAAAGTGAAAACGACCATCAATCTTGAACGCCAATCATGTTTTGACGGCAGATGTGAGAGGATTGATAAGACAGTATAGTCTGTCCAAGCAAAGAAGACATTCTGGTAAGATAATGAAATAACTTAATCTCGGTCAAAATTGGTTCAAAATTATCAATTTGGTCTTAAATTGTAGGGAATATTCTGTTCTACAATTTGAAATCAAATTTATCATTTTTATACCAATATTGACCGAGCTGGAGTCATTTTCCCATCTTGCCAGAATGTCTTCTTTGCTTGAACAGACTGTGGCTGTGACTGGATTGTAATGATTCAACTAACAAGTCAATGTAACTGATGAGATCAACAAGTTAAGAACAGGATTTTTTATTTTTCTAAACAAACATAGAAAACAAGCTGTTTCTTCTTGTCTATATATTAAAAAGCAAAATTGCAATGACTGACTGATTCATTATAGCAGAGCTAAAACTCCAGTGAACCGAATACGTTCAAATTTTAGGACTTTTAGTTCTAACTTTTTTAGTTTTTAGGATCTTTAGTTGGACATACTCGTATACTTAGGCGCGTACTTGGAATGGATTTTGGAAACTTCCAAAGAATATTCACCCAATAGATTTTTTGCGTTCTCTCAGATTCCTCGAGAACCAATCAGCAGAAATTGTTAAAAATTAGTGGGGAGGTTCGTCTCAGGTCTGGAACATTTTGTTTAATAGCTTATTAAATAATTACATTAATAGGCTATTAATAATAAACTAAATGAATAATGAAAATAATATTCATTTCATAGCTGTTTATTATGTTGCTTTTTGATAATTAGGCTACTACATCCTGGAAATTTTTCAGAATCTGAAATCTTTTCAAGACTTTCATAATCAATCCTGACATTTTATTTGTAATCGATAAGAAAACTGAGTATTTATAAGCGTAAGAAAATTTCAACAAGACATCATCTTGCTATTTATCAATAAGCACCAGATTCTATGATGAAATTCATTATCAATCAGTTTTTTCTCAACATTCCTTCACATCCAATATCTTAATTCATTCAACTCAGATCACAACTGCATTTGGTAGTTGGAAAAAGCCTTAAATAATTAAATATACATAAATATATCTGTCCAAGCAAAGAAGACATCGTGAGAAGATGAGGAAAATGACTCCAGCTCGGTCGATATTGGTTTAAAAATGATAAATTTGGTTTTAAATTGTAGGAAACACTCTAATCTACAATTTGAGGCTGAATTGATAATTTTTGAACCAATATTGAGCAAGCTGGAGTTATTTTCCCATCTTGCCAGAATGTCTTCTTTGCCTGGACAGACTATACGAATCCATCTCGATACACCTACTTAAAACTGAATGGTATGTTTACTTAAGAACGTGTTAATAGCACTGGCGGCTCGTGCCCACGAAACAGGTGAAGTGCTCTACAGTAAAAGATACGAGCACTTCACCGGTTTCGTGGGTACGAGCTGCCAGTGGTTAACAGCGTATGGAAGAATAATTATTCTTGTGGAACTAAATCAGGTTTTGCCTGTTGACAGTTGAATAGCTGAATTCACCTAATTAATGGCGAAAAATTGACGTGTTTGTTTCGATTAAATGCTTGGATTAGATAAGCTTGATTTAAAAGGCATTGAAATTAGTTTTTTATGAGATAAACTTCTGATAATAACTGAAAGAATCGGCATTTATCGGGGAAGCAAATCAGTTTATCTTGAAATCTACATTTTGTTGAAAAGTCTGTTAGGGGCATACACTGGAACAGGGTGAATTAATTTTGTTTGTTATCTTGAGTTAAATGTGCTCTAAATAATATATTCTGTTTATATAGTCTGTCCAAGCAAAGAAGACAATCTAACAAGATGGTAAAATGACTCCAGCTCAGTCAATATTGATTCAAAAATGTTAAAGATTGTAGATCAGATTGTTTTCTACAATTTAAGGCCAAATTTAAGATTTTTTAACCAATTTTGACCGTGCTGGAGTCATTTTCTCATCTTCCAGAATGTTTTCTTTGCTTGGACAGACTATATACAATTATTTAATTCTTTGGTTTTTGGAATCTTTCATTTGATCTGAGAGAGGGAATGTTTCTCTCTTTGTTGAAGAAGGTTTTTCTCAGATCAAGTAGGGGATTTCAAAAAACAAACATGTAGAATAATTTATTGTATAGGACAAATAGGCTATATTCAGAACACCTTCAACTCCATACTACAACGAAATTCATCCTGTTCCAATATACTTTTTTAAGGGTTAAGTGAAAGAGATAGCTTGCAGTCACAACTTCCCCATTGGAGCCTTGTATCGCCATATCAACAAATTTACAAATAAAATTATGTATAGATTTTTCCTCCTTTCCATTCAATTTTAATCTTATTTGTTGAAAGTTTTTTTCCAGTGTATCATTTATGATAAATACCATTTATGCAAAAAATTAATATTGAAAAAGTTATAAAAGATTTTCGATGTTTCACCTACTCCCCCGCACAGTGATATGACTATTTTGCATATATCTCTGGATTAAGCTGGTAACAAAATTATTGTTTGATTCACCTCCAGTGAATGTTTCCTATCACTTAGCTAATAAAATTCTAGTATTTAACAATCTCAAGATCTTAATTATTGTAACATGATATAATCATTTTTATAACGTTTATAATTATTATGTAATTATAGAGATATAATCATGATCCCTGGTCATAATATCCTTGTATACTCACATTGAAAGTGAGTTTTGAAGACATTTGCTAGCCTACTTTGTAATTAAGGGTTTTCCTATTAATTTTAATAGAACAATTTCAATAATAATGTGTACTACATCATTGAATTCATTGGAAACTTGCTGTAACCCCATTTATACACTTTATCAAGTTTAATATTGGTGTATTTACATATGTCATTTGTGAATAAATAAATAAATATAATTTATTTGCATACAATTACTACTATGGCAAAGCGGTAATGAGAGTATTTGGTTCAGTTATCTTGATTCATCTTGAATCAGTCTTGGATTGATGTTATTGACTTGTATTTTAGTGTTTTCAGAATTTCTGGATTGAAATAAAATTTTTTAATCTAAATTACTGTAGCCTAAACATAATCGAGAACTTTCATGACTTTTACCTATCAGCAAAACATGGTTATATCATCGAGGTGGAACACCTTCGGGTATCTCCACCAAATAAAGCCATGCGATAATAATAATAATCTTGAATGAAACTTGTAATATAAATCTAGTTCGTCATTGATAAGTATATTTGAGAACTAATCGATTATTGAGTTAAACAGGTAT
Organism: Sogatella furcifera; assembly: GCA_017141385.1. Classification (NCBI taxonomy): domain Eukaryota; kingdom Metazoa; phylum Arthropoda; class Insecta; order Hemiptera; family Delphacidae; genus Sogatella; species Sogatella furcifera. The sequence goes on from CM029558.1 coordinate 5,380,817, forward strand.
TTTCGATATAAACACTATTCTGATACAGCGATAGTCTGTCCAAGCAAAGAAGATATTCTGGTAAGATGGGGGAATGACTCCAGCTCGATCAATATTGATTCAAAAATTATAAATTTGATCTCAAATTGTATAAAAGATTCTTATCTAAAATTTGAGAACAAATGTATAATTTTTGAACCAATATTGACCGAGCGGGAGTAATTTCCCCATCTTGCCAGAATGTCTTCCTTGCTTGGACAGACTATATCAGAGTCTAGAATATTACCACTTGTTCAATCTACTATTAATAGATTATTTATGATCTATTTGATCATAGATTTGCAAAATTGTAGACTAATGGTTTTCTAGCCTGGGGCTTTTTTGGTGTGTAATCGATAACGGAATACAAGACGTATAGTATAGTCTGTCCAAGCAAAGAAGATCCTCTGGCAAGATGAGAAAATGACTACAGCTCGGTCAATATTTGTTCAAAAAATATTGATCTGGTCTCAAATTGTAGAACAGAATGTTACATACAATTTTTTACAAAATTTGTAATTTTTGAATGAATATTGACCGAGCTGGAGCCATTTTCCCATCTTACCAGAGGGTCTCCTTTGCTTGGACAGACTATAGTAGATGCCAAAAATCAAGGCGGATGAGGAATGACTGTTATCAATGCTCAGCTCTGTTAGGACAGTCAACGAGCGGTCTGCAAGTGCATATTAAGTCAAGAGCAGCATCAGAAAATTATTCAGATTTTGCGGACAGCTTTCAGACTTTCCTGAGAGAGCTGAGCATTAATAAGAGTTATTTCTTAACCGCCTTTAATTTTGGCGTCTGCTAGATCCACGTAGTTTAAAAAGATAATTCAAGATAAATCTGTATCTAGATTTGAGTAATGGAGCACTATTCATAGAGCAGCTAGTATTATAGAACTCTTGGTATATACAGTAGGCTATTATTTATAGTATAATATTATATTGTACTGTATTAAATTTATAATACTGTAGTGAAGATAATTATATGGTTATAATGATACAGTATATAGTGGTAATTCTTGTATAATAGCATACGGTACACAGTACTTGGTATTTGTGGTATTTGGATGTGCAGTTGGGAGAAAGTACGAATTTTATTTTTAAAATAGTGCTATATAAAATAATAACTAAACATGACTGAACTATGGGTATAGAACAAGCATCTCTACTCTGTTCACCCAGTGTTTGGAGCAAATTCAATCTAGGTCAAATCAAATCAAATAAAATAAAGGTTTATTCACAAATTGAGAATACAAACATGAATGAAAAATATACATATACATAACTTGTGAATTTTCCCCACATAGACAAGTTTGTGTGTGGGGAAAGAGTTGAAATGAAATATAACATGTAATTAATAACAAAATTTAATTGAGAAAACAAAGGTTGTTAGATCCACAAAGTTTATTTAAAACCCCATACTCAAGTTTCAATACTCAGGGCATCATCAGTGGAAATCTGAGGCTTAGAAAATTCAATATTGAAAGGAACATTCGATTCAATTTGGTAAAATAATATTGCCTTATTATCATTCTTGAAATTCTCTGAACCCTGCTTGAATTGTGATTTTAATATATTTTCCTCTTTTTACAGGTGAGATACCAAATCAATAATTGAGAGTTCTATTGCTCAACTGTACGGGTGAGTAATTATAACAATTTAATCATTTTAGTATAATTAATTTGTTTTAACTGTCTGTATTTTGTATTTTGAAATCTTCAAACAGCCTACTCTTTGTATCAACGTTTTTGCTAGTATTCATTATAGCTAAATAAATATCGTTCGAGTTTGACATGATCGGTTGAATCCTCCCTCCCTTCAAGCCCCGCCCATAAAATAGGCGTGTCAAGTCTTGGCCAATCACAGCACAGTATTTTTTGTTATAATGGCTGTCAGCTGTCGTTCTACAGATTTCTTTGTTTGTCGGCCATTTTCTGTTCTCAATAGCTTTGTTATGGCTACAGTTTCTGTAGCCTCTGTAACACAGTCTTCATTTTAGAGACTGTATTACAGGCTCTGTAATATGAACAACTATAATAGAGTTTGAAGTGTGAATTGAGTGTGAAATCGAATTCAGCTCAAACAATTTAGATGAAAAATATCAATTTTTATGAATTATTACAGCCTTATTTTAATCATAATTATTTTTATCAATTGAATACAAAAGTAAGTACAACAGTCTTAACTCTGAAAACTATTCCTCAACTAATATTCCATTATACGTATATTCCAATTCATAGGATGCTCATCAAGCTCTGGATTCTTATCACTATTAAAGAGTAATAATATTATTATAACTAGACATTTTTTGACGTTGTATCTTGTTAGATCTAACCTGTTCCAATCCCTTACCTGATTGTATAGGCTGCAGTACGGTATTTATATTGAATGATTTATTATCAAATTGATCATTAATTGAGCTTCCACCTAGAACATTTGAACAAATAAAAGAGGATGTTCACGCTTTAATAAAATAGAGTCGAATTGTGAGTGATTATCAAATAATCGGATTAATACTCAAATAATAATTATTTGAGAATTAATCGCTCCGTTTTTAAATTGATTGATTGATTGCTCTATTTTTTGCTCAATCAATTACCGTTAATCCATTAATATAAGTACCGTTCCATTTGCGTTTCAGCTTTGTTCCTGTTTCAGAATTGATAAATAATAGAAATGAGGCCTTGATTATAGTCTTTGAACACTTTAGACTCTTTTATTTGCGAAGGTTATGGCCTTACAGTACGTTTGGTCATATTATATTTCGGCACATATTAGAATGAAGTTGTAGTTGTTACTCTGCAACACAGGCGGTTCGTGCCCACAAAACAAGTGAAGTGCTGTACAGTAAAAGATACGGGCACTTCACCATGATTTATGAGATGCATAAACGACCATGCCTCTGGTGGGATTCGAACCCACGACCGGGTAGCGCTAGCGGACTGAAGGTTGTAACGCCCCAGACCACTCGGCCAACCCGGCCGGCTAAAGAATTGTTTCACAAAAACTTTGGAAAAGTAGTTGAATTTATTGTTTATTCTCAAAATCGAGTGAATGAACTATGATGTATAAGTGTCCAAGCAAAGAAGACATTCTGGCAAAATCGGAAGTATGGTATTAAAGTTTTATTGATTTTAGACTTTAGTAGTTATCATATTGATTATCTTACTTCCAGGCCATTGATAGATTTATAAAAAATAATTCTTGACCCAATGTTTGTACTTTATCTATATAAAAGAGACTCTTCCATACGAAATTCAGTTGAAATCCTATATCTGCTCAAATTATGTATCAAAACAAATCTGTGAGCTCTATTAATTCCAATACTATACCACTCTCATACTAAATTTGTAAATAATTATATACATGATAGAAATTTGTACTTGTAACCTCAAATGTTGGACTATATTTGAATGAAAATTGTGTTTTGAAATACCAAGGGCTATGTCTGTTCTTTCAACCGATGTGTGTTTTTCCAATAGATTAATAAATAAATAATAAATGATATCAAATATAGATTCCGTGCCAAGTTCTACTTCTATCATGCCTTTATATACTCGAACATTTTTGAGCTTTAAAAATTTGTGAGCTATACCTTTACTACACACGTTAGACACTATTGTACAGAATCCACTGCAAGCCCTATATCTATTTATACGTATCGTAATGCTCAAAAAAGTTTGTTGACTATATACAGTATCCAGTCGATTCCCTATATATCTATAAACGTATATGTAAGCTGAAATTTGATAACTATATATGAACACATCAGACCTAATCCAGTCTAAGCCCTATATATCTATATACAAGTATCGTAATGCTCAATAAATTTGTGTACTATATTTGTACACATTGGACAGAATCCAGTCCTAATCCTATATATCTATTTATATGTACCGTAATGCTCAATAAATTCGGTTACTATACCTGTATACATTGCTTTTTGTAAGGGCTGAATCACGACCGCCATGATCTAAATTTGAAGTGAGACGGCGCGTGATTGGCGGCCGCTTTAATTGTTTCAGCCAATCCCACGCGTTCTTACAGAATCGCAAGATCGTGACACAGAATCGTACAAGTCAGCCAATAATCGTAATAATCGTAATGACAATCATCATTGCTGTACTATGCTTAATATCGATGAGACCGTTTAATTCTTTAATGGCGATGAAACGGTTGTCGACTATAATCGTTATTATTTTTAAAGCACCTTTGGGAGGCGAAAGAGAGAGAGAAAAAAGAGTAGAAGATTAAGAGAAAGAGAGAGTGAGTAAGAGAGGGTAAGAAATGAGTTGTGAAGAAAGAAAGAGAGAGAGAGATAGAGTGTGTATGTGTGAAAGAATGAGGTATAGAGAGAGATTTATCTATATTGAAATCTTCTCTTAGAAATTTTATTTATTTTATATTGAAGAGTTCAACTCAACATATTATTTACATTTTCTGTCGTGTTTAAAAGTGCAAATAAAGTTCTATTCTATTCTATTCTATATTCTTTATATATTCTATTCTATATTCTATTCTATATTCTATTCTATATTCTATTCTATATTCTATTCTATATTCTATTCTATATTCTATTCTATATTCTATTCTATATTCTATAATATATTCTATTCTATTGAATAGTTCAACAGGCTCTGAAGCTCGACATTATACATCTTGAATTTATACAAACAAAACAGAAAGAAGTTAATATCATGAAATATTTTGAAAACACCAATTTCCGCACAAAAAGAAAACTTGGAGGAATTTTGAGTTTTTAAAAACGTTTCTCGTGAAAGTTCCAAACGAAAAAATCAAAACTTTGAGTATTTTGGATAGATTTGATATATGAGTGAGAGATAATTTAGAATTATTGAAAGAGCAACAAATAGTAATAGGTTAAAGATGGATAGTGTGATAGATTGGAAGAAAAACATTGGAAGAGTGATAAAGAGATAAATTTCTGTGAAGAAACAAGAGAATAGAGATAGAGTGAGGGTATGAGAGGGTTTATCTTGTGAAAAAGAGAGAGAGTGAGAGAGATAGATAGATAGATAAAATGACTTTATTTTACACTTTGTAAAAATTTTACAAGAGTTTGTGGGCGGAGTTGAGGCATGCAAGCCTCTCTTCCACTTTAAGAAAGAGAGAGAGAGATATAGAGGTAGAGGGGGTAGAGAGAGAGAGAGATAGAGGGGGAGATAATATGAAAGAAAGATTCAGATTCAGATTCAATCACTTTTCCATGTAGATTACAATGTAAAGTCATAATACAGTAAATCGGTTTTACCGAAAACACTTCCCTTGATTTAACTAAGTATAGACTATGGAATATTTTAAAATGACTGAAATATACTATAGGATTTAATAAGCTAATTATAACAAAAATTTGTGCTGTATCTACATAAATTGGCGGAGCTTAGACATATAAATGTCCATTCTTGGAGAGGGATGTTTAAATACCTCCCATTAAAACTCAACCACAGAGATTGAGAGTTTGTGAGAGGGTGTGATTGTTTGAAGAAGAAAGAAGAGACAAAGAGAGAAAAAGGAAGAGAGAGAAGAGAGGAGAGAAAAAGGAAGAGGGAGAGAGAATATGAATAGAAAAATGAGAGACGGAGAGAGTGAACCAAACTTTCTTTGAGACTTTATCGCAATCAATTTCATATTAGCGCTTTACAGCTATTAAAGTTCTCTGGTTTGCTCTTAAATAATTTCAAACCTGCAGTGTATAGTATGTCCAAGCAAAGAAGACATTCTGGCAAGATGAAAAAATGACTCCAGCTCGTTTAATATTGATTCAAAAATTATAAATTTGATCTCAAATTGTGAGAAACATTCTGATCTACAATTTGAAACCGAATTCATGGTTGTCGAACTAATATTGATCGAGGTGGAGTCATTTTACTATTTTGCATGAATGTCTTCTCTGCTTGGACAGACTATACCAATGTTCACTGAGCTCAAGTTTTGTGTGGGCATTATGTTTATAGGTATTTCAGGTTGGAAATATATAGGTATTGTTCTATTGGTTTGTGCGTGACCTGACAAACTTCAAAATGTCGTTAGCCAGTTTATAAGCTTTGGCGTGATATTTAATTGTTCGAAAATGGCATTGCACTTTAACAGGTTTTACTGTTTACATTTATAAAGAATAAATAAATAAATATTTAGAAAAAATTCCGATTTTCCAATTCCATTTGTTCATTCAATTTGATTTTAAAAAAATGTGTGGATTTATTATATTTAGGCAACCACTGAAAGTAAATTAAACGGTAGATTCATTAGATAGATTACATTATATCAAGTCAATTTCCTATTGAGTCAACGTGTGCCTGAAACAGACAATCTAAAATCGAGTTTAAATATTGGAAATGTATTCAGTAGCCTACTTCACCCATAGATAATTCACTTCTGTCCTTTTTAAAAAATTTCGTGGAAACTACTAGTGGCCTGTGGGCAAATTTCACCCAAACTCAAATATTTCCAAGTGGTTTTGTGGACCAATCCTTTACCCGTCATTATCCTAATTACATTTTGTGAAATTTTCGTGACTGACCAGACTCTCCATGAATAGTCATTACTTAGCTTTCATTAAGTACACTTGGAGAGGCAACGGCTTATGTAACTACACGCTAGAATTGTTGTTCAAATTTTAAATTTTTCATGAGTAAAAATAGAGAATCATTAGCTGAGAAATGATGTTGATGTGCATTGATTGAGTGAGTTCTTTTCATGTAGGCTAATTCTCATACAATCAAATCATTTATAATACAATCAAATTTTGTTTATATTATACTGAATGTTGAAAATTGAAAATATATTACAGTAGGAGTAGAACGCCGATCACCCGAATTGCCTATTATTGAACTTGTCAAGTGTTGTAATTAAAACTATTTGAAATTTCCTTTTCAATAAATCATCATACAAGTAAGTACATTGGATGGTTATTCTATTCACCTATAATTTGCGCTCAATAATTTATGACCACTCTGTATAATACAATCAAATTTGGTTTATATTATAGGCCTACTGAATGTTGAATATATATTACAATGAGTAGAACGCCGATCAACCGAATTGCCTACTCATTCCTCACACTCAGACTTGAGTGTGGGGAATATTCACTACAAACCTATTTATCTTATGTACTGTATAAATGTTTATAATTATGTGAATAAAACACTATTTAAATTTGAATTGAAAATTTTAATGCGAATCGGTCTTAAGCGTAGTGATAGATTGAATCCGAATCGGTCGATTAAAAACCAGCGTCATCGACGTGATCGTAGCCCGGCGAGGCGATGTGTTCTACTTATTGAATTGTACTTACTGTACTGTAGTTGAGTACAGTACTGTACTGTACTGTACAGTACTGAGTACAGTACAGTATATTTGTTTTACTTTCCATACTAATTTAACATCACTACATTGTACTTTTCAAATGTAATACAGTTTATTGCATGTTGAACACATTGTTTTTCATTAATACGTACAGTTCTATTTCCAATTATACGAATTTTTGCCTATACGAATTGATCTTGGTCTCAATTACTTCGGATAATCAGCGTTCTACTGTATATTATTGGTACAAGATTTTCCAATTCCATTGATTCATTCAATAAAAATCTACTACGTGTTCTAATAATATTTCTAAAGATTGAAAAAAATGATACTTGGTTTTTTATTTTTATTTGTTCATATACTAGTACATTTATGTTTTCCAGTTTAATGTACGTCTATCACATTGAATATCTTTTGGAAACTGAATCATAAACACACAACATATGAAATTTAATACTCCCACAATATTATCCTCATTAATGCCTTCAACATGGATAGAATTCCCGTCTCTAGTCTGTCCGAGCAAAGAAGACATTCTGACAAGATGGAAAAATGATTCCAGCTCGGTCAATTTTTATTCATAAATTATAATTTGATCCAACATTGTAGGAAATATTCTGATCTAGAATTTGAGAACTAATTTACAATTTTTGAACTGATATTGACCGAGCTGGAGTAATTTCCCATCTTGCCAGAATTTCTTCTTTGCTTGGATAGACTATAGTAGTATATATCTATAAATTCTTGTATAGTCTCAGGAAGCCTGCAGCTATGTCCGGGTCAGGTAGTTACGCAAGAATGGTAAAAAATTATACCTGAAATTGACATTGTAAGTTCTAGTAGCACGTACTAAGGACACATGAGCGAGCCGATTTTGTTTCAAAACATTCTACGGGAGAAAGTTCCAGCTCGGACCTCCTCTTAGTCTTTCTCACCCACTCACTCTCTCTCTTTCTCTCTCTCTCTCCCTCTCACACTCTATTTCTTAAACTCTTTCTCACAATTAATCTTTTATCACACTCACTCCTTTCACTCATCTTCTTTATTTCATTAAGATATTCATGATAATTCAATATTTCTAAAAAATAAATAAATGTTGGGTGCATAATTTAGTCAATGATGGAGCTTATTTATTTAACAGAAGTTCTATTAATTTATCAAAAAATCTCAATTTTCATCAGGAAATTAATAGAGTAGATTTTCAGGAAGATGGTTTTATTCAAACATTTATACAATCTACTAAAATTATCATATTTATATAATTCTGAGCGAATTCAAATTTCTTTGTGTGTTTTTTTTCTGGATGGAAATTGTATCAAGTGAGTATTGAATAGGAAAAATAACCTGAATTTGGACATTTTTATCAAAATTGGAACAGAAGAATTTTTGTTCTAACGCCTGTTTTTTCGTTCCTTCAATTGTATTTTTTCAATGAAATAAATAAAATTTTCACTACCAAGTCCTGTTCAGACAACACGTTTTTTTATTTCTTTTGTTATCACTTTATAATTTTATTCATCTTTTATTTAATGCAATGAATAATGTATAATACAATATGACCAATGATAATAATATTATATCAATTGAAAATTAAACTTTAAAACTTTTTTATCCACATTGATAATGGGCTGAATGTCCCGAAACATGTTTGTGCATTAATAATTTTAAAGCTTTTAAAAGGTTATTTGATTTTCATTTCTTTTTTCAATTATTATATCAATCTATGGCTACACCCAATTAAATCGAAACTTCGTAAAATGGCATCATCATTCATTTGATGTGTAAAACTTTTCAAAAACTCTATCTACTTTTTCATGATTCTACGTTATAAATTCCATCATTTACTGGTAATTTGGAAAAAATCTACTTTTTGATACAGTAGTTACTTGACTGAACGGTGCCTTTATCGTGATCTAACTGTGACTAAATTGACTGAAATGACCCGGACCTCGATTCGGTTTTCGGACCAGCCTTAAGCGATATTGACTAACACCTACACAGCTTCACTTCACACCAATACTGAGATTTATAAAGTGGACCTGTATAATAGCCAAAGTTTCGGACTTATTATTTTTCTTTTCTCTTACTGATTCCCTATCGTTTCTTCGTCTGGACAGTTAGTTGTTTTTCTCTTTTCGTCTCATTCCTTTTCCTTTTTTTCTTACACACTCTTTCTGTCTTCGCCGCAAAGAGTGCGATTGATCTAATCTTTTCTGTTCGTTTTTTTCTGTTGTCTGTCGAAAGGTTTCATTTATTAATTGGACTGAAACTCTGGTTGTTGTTTTTTTAGAGTTGGGCAGCTACTTGAACTGTTTTAGAAGGGGGAAGAACTCGTTTGTAGCATCGGTGTTGTTCCGGTTCGGAACATTTCAAGATAGAATTTTGTTGGCGGGAGAAATGAGGGAGAGAGTGATTCAGATTCAGATTCATTCACTTTATTCATGAAGTGAGTGGGAGGAATACATAGCGGAAGAGTAATAGTAGAGAGAGACGGACGAAATTTTGTACAGGAGTTTTAAAAAATTCTTTTAATGCCAGTGGTCACCAATAAAGTTTCATGAAGGTCCGTTTCAAAGCCTTGGCAAGCTTCTCGCGGTCCATTCAGTGGATACCACTATGGGGGGGGGGGGTTACTCCTAGGAATTATTTTGAAAAATTAATAAATTAACTACATTAATTTCAATCATTATTTAAATATTTGGGATTGGGATAGTTATTACCCTGTATGTATTTCGATATTTTGTTATTAAATACATTGTAGTTTGATATTATGCCATTAATCTATTAAAATTAGAATGAAGCACAATATTTCAATCGGATTTGGCAATAAAAATTACTTGATTGTTTATTCTATTTACATGGAGAATGTTTGCTTAATTGTCAAAACTATTCTCGAATTCAGTTTTTGTCCATGTAGTATCTCTTTAGCTATTTAAATACCAAGATAAATTGAATTTTGAAAATACTTTCAAAATTGTAAGATATTATCACCTTTATTTCTTAGGCTAATCAAGGTAGAAATATTTTTCATTTTCACTTCAAATGACAACTTTAAGTATGGGTTTTTGAAGTTTTAAAGCCTAACATTTATTCGCCAATGCACTAAACATTGTAGTGACGAATAAAATATTTTTAAAAAAAGGGGTGCTTTGATTTGAATTATTATTTTTAAGCTTATAAATACAGTAGCCCTAACAGAAAATAAGTATTGTAGTTTACAAATATTAAGGTACGTCTTCCTCTATGCGGAACTGAGCGACTGTCGGCCGAAGTCAATCAGCTGTATAGTAGATCACAGTTCTTGTTGTGATACAATACAAGAGCTATGATTGGCTACAGCTGATCGACTGCGGCTGTCAGCTGTTCCGTTCCACGTAGAGGAGAACGTACTATATTTCAAAAGTACCAATTTTTCACCATCAGAGAACAGAGAACAGAGCTAATGATATTATGAAATATCGTATTCCAAAATATGATAATCATATTGATTTCACGAATAAAAATATATTTTACATAAGAAATTTCAAAATATTTTGTTCGTGACAGATGGTGAGAGTAGAAAATTTTTCAATTCAACTACTGGCAGCATTTAAGGGTAGACATCTTGAAAGAGGGTCTCCTCTTAAGGTTGAGTGGTAGAAAGGACTTCCTAGTCCTAACTCCGCCTAATAAAGAATATTTTCATTTCATTTTGATTTGGTTTGAGAGGGGAATAGGCTATGTATATTTTGATGATGATACTGCTACTAGGCCTATGATATGCAAATTATGATTATTTCGATTAAATTTTGATTCCAAAAAATTGCTAGAATCAGGTAAGAATAGATTATTCTTTTTCTACCTCTTCTTACCCTGCTTCTCCATCTTCTTTCTTTTTCCTTGTTCTCCATTAATCCTTCTTTTTGTTCTTTTTTCTTATTGATCAAAGTAGAATCAACAGTTTGAATCGACGCCCAAACAAGATGCAACGATAGCCTTACAGAGATCGAGATAATGTCAACAGGCTGCTTAGTAGTCCCTACCACATTGTACCTCACTTTAAATAGCCCAACATTTCTACATGTAACAAACTCATTTCCAATCTCTATCGCTTTGTCTCTCTCTCAGTCTGTCTCTCTCTATTATTCTATTCCGGTCTCTCCCTTTCTCTTGATTTCCCCCACATCTTTGTCACTCTTTCATTTACTTCCTCTTTTTCGCTATCACACTCTATTTTGAAAATTCTTTCTCTATCATTTCATATCATTCACACACACACACTCTCTCTCTCTCTCTCTCTCTCTTTCTTCCTCTTTCTCAATTTCTTGGTTCTGTATTAGAAATCTGCATAAGAAATCCGCATCAAGATCGTCATAAAAAATCCCCCGTTCAAAGAGGCTGAATTTTTTGTTGATTTTCAGATTTTTTAAGTGAGTCTCCAGCTCTTTTCAAATAGCATCCGTTTAACTGTAACTCCGAAAATCTTCAAGTTTAATGAATTAGCACTCGTTAACTGTAAGGCTATTAGACTTTTAACTTGAAAATATTTAAATTTGATTAATTCACTGTGACTCCGATTGATTTTCTCTTGTAAATCCTTATCTTTGTTCATTTAACACTCGTTAAATATAACTGTGATTAACTGCAGCTCTTGGTCAACTGTCTTGTCGGCTCGCCTTGACGTTCAAAATATCACAACAGTAGTGATAATGCAATCATTTTAGTCCATTAAACTCACAGTTAAATAAACGGTCAATAAATCATAATATAGTTTGTCCAAGCAAAGAAGACATTCTGGCAAGATGGGAAAATGACTCCAGATCGGTCAATATTGGTTCAAAAAATATAAATCATGTCTCAAATTGTGGGAAACATTCAGATCTACAATTTGAAACCACATTTATGATTTTTGAACCAATATTGACCCAGCTGGAGTTATTTCTTCATCTTGCCAGAATTTCTTCTTTCTTTGGACAGACCATACCTACTTAATAGTTATTGATTATTCTAAAGTCGCAGAATAGGCTTAAGAATGTACATACAGAATATTCTATAGATATAGGATCTATTTACATAGAATATTCTATAGATGAATGGGTTGAATATAAATATACCTACTATTCATACAGAAGAATCCATAGATATAGATTCTTCACATGAACTCGATTTAGAACAGCTCATTTAGAATAATCAATAGATATAGATTTTTCCTAAGATTATTGGTTTAGGACAGTCCATATGGAATAATCAATAGATATAGATCCTTCACAAGAATATTGTTTTAAGACAGTCCATAAAGAATTATCCATAGATATAGATTCTTCATGCGAATTAGCAGTCTATAGTCATCAAGAGTCCATAGTTTTGAATGAATTGGTTTAAGACAGTCCATAGACAATAATCTATAGGTATAGACACTACTTAAAGTGCATTGTCTATATACTAGGACAAGGTAAACGTTTGTTGTCATTTTGATTAATTAATTTCTGATGTCTGAGTTCAATACAGTGACAGCTATTGTTAAAGCAAGCTACCGTCTTATTAATGACTTTGATGACTGAATGACCTTTTATCGTCTGATTCATAGGTGGTGCAGAAAGGTATAGTCTGTACAATCAAAGATGACTTTCTGACAAGATGGAAGAATGACTCCAGCTCGGTCAATATTGGTTCAAAAACAATTCATTTCGTCTTAAATTGTAGAGCAGAATGTTTTTTACGGTTGTAGAATAAATTTATAATTTTTTAATCAATATTGATCAAACTGGAGTAATTTTTCCATCTTGCCAGAATGTCTTCTTTGCTTGGACAGACTATAGATTATTGTTTGTGTCTTTATTTATTGTATTGTATGTTTATTTTTACAGTTTGAGTTTGAGCAAATTGATTTTTATCGAATCGTAGGTACAAATTTGCTGAAATTCTATATCTGTACAGTATTTTGTTCGATTAATTAATAATAATTTTGATGTGTGTAATTTGTAAGAAAGTTATTTTGTAACTTATTACTGAGAATATAATGCCCGGTTTTTCCAAGCACACTCAAACCCTTAAATTTTGATGAACAGCTGATATTTTCTATGATAAGTATAGGAAATGTAGTAAAGTGTAGTAAACTTGAGGGTCCCTCAAATTTGAGTGTGCTTGGAAAAACCGGGCATAAGCTATCTAACTTTTTAGTGTATATTAATTTATAGTATATTATATTTATTAATAAAACTATAAGTATTCTACTTAGAACAAGGTAGTAGTATAACTTGTGATTTACTTTTAAGGCAGTTTTGTCTGTTTCTTGTAGTAACCAGCCAATAATTGGACCAGCTGACTAGAGTATATTTGTAACTCTATTCTCTAGTCAGCTGGTCTGATACAGCTAAGCAGACCATTGGTTGATAACATCAGCTGTTAAAACACACAAGGAACAGACGAAACTGCCTTAATTTCTGGCACCAGCTTTACCAAGTTGTACGACAGTCATGTATCAAACCATTTTTGATTTTGTTTTAAATCAATATATGAATAATGAACAGAGTTCCAATCATTAGCGATTAGTAAAATGATATAATATATTATTGTAATGAAAAGATATAGTGATGAAAGGTTATTAATGGAAGATTGATATATTGATTGTGAGATTTGTTAATTATTAGTACAGTATATATTATTCATTTAATTATGAATTATGTGAAAGAGAAGATCTAGAATTTATTTCATTGAAATGAATCGTTTCCCTGAAGATTATAAACTTGATGATAAATCATGAATCCTACCCTTTATAGAGGAACTAATGTATAGTTTTTCCAAGCAAAGAAGATATTCTGGCAAGATGGGGAAATGACTCTAGCTCGGTCAATATTGGTTCAAAATTTATAAATTTGCTCTGAAATTGTAGAAGACATTCTGATCTACAATTTTTAACTAAATTTATGATTTTTTAATCAATATTGACCGGTTTGGAGTCATTTCCCCATCTTGCCGGAATGTCTTCCTTGCTTGGACTGACTGTGACTATTCCCAATCATATTATTTCTGGTTTTATTAGACGTTTATATAGGCATCTCAATAAACTCCTATGATTATGGTTGGCGGTATCCAAGTTCTTACAATAAAACATGAAAAATTGGAAACAGCAATAATAATATAATTATACGTTCATCGATTACTATTGATAGAAAGTGGGTTTACGATTACTCTAATAGAGCCAGTCTATGCTATTCACCCATTAGTAACGTGGAAGGTATTACGGAAAGTATTGGAGAAATTTCTAGTTGCGATTCAGAGGAACTATTTCTTTTGCGACCGCAGCCACGCCTCTTTTCTTTTGCTTTTTATTTTCTCAGTTTTCTTCTTCTTCTTCATCTTTTTATCCTTCTTCTTCTTCTCCGTCTTTTGTTTTCTCTCATCTTCATTATTCATTTTATTGTTTCATTTTCCCCTAATTTCCAAAGTTTTTTTTTAATTATTTGAATATTACTCCTATTCTTTCTACTTATTGCATATTGCACTATTTTCTTCTTTTCTCTTTTCTTATTCCTTCCTCTGCTACTTACTCTCACTTCTTCTGCTTTCAATTTTTTTATTTAACTTGACTTATTTTTTCAATTCTCCTCCTTCCTCTAATTCATTCCATTAGTTCTCCTTCTCCCTCATTTCCCCTCCTCCTCCTCCTCCTCCTCCTCCTCCTCCTCCTCTCCTCCTCCTCCTCCTCTCCTCCTCCTCCTCCTTCTTCACCTGCTCCTCCACCACCTTCTCCTTCTCCACCTCCTCCTCCTCCACCTCCTCCTCCTCCTCCTTCTCCTCCTCCTTCTCCTCCTCCTTCTCCTCCTCCTCCTCTCCTCCTCCTCCTCCTCCTCCTCCTTCTCCTCCATCCCTTATTCTTTCTCTTTTTCATCAATGCTATCTTTTTGCGGTCCACACTTTGTCTAATAAATCAAATAGTGTTGATTAAATTTACAATTATTATTGTTTCGAATTAATGGAGAAACAAAAATAATATAATAAAAATCAAATCGAACAGCCTATTTAAAAAAAAATAGTAATCTCAATTCAAATTATCATAATCTAGAATCTAGAACGTAAGATATAAGTGATATAATTTCGTAATCTCCATTATTAATCTGATTTTACTTGTAGCTCAAAAGAGCGATCTTTAAAAAAATGTTTCTCTTATCTGTGCCTTTATAGGTAGAACGTATATAATCTATAGCCAATGTAGTAGGAATAAACGTGAATTCTTGTTCGAAAAACATAGTTGTACCGTAAAGTTGAACCACCATACATAGCATACCAAAATCGTTTCTAGTAGGCTGTTTATAATTGTGGTAGGCATGAATGCTTAGTGAAGCAATTCACGCTGATTTGCGGTTTTAACGGATGTTTCTGCAACCGCAGACCTCAAACGCAAAGAGTTGAACTACTGTAGAGAGGCTAACAACCAATATTGCTTCCTAGTTATAAGTAAAGGCTCAGTTTTTGATTCCGTTTATGTCTGTATGGAATGTGTCTTGCTACTTGTCAGATGCAGGTGCTGTTTTGATAATTTTTTTATGAGGATGAAGCCCACATGAGCTAATAGCACTGGAGTCTTGTACGCACGAAACAGGTGAAGTGCTCATATGTTTTACGGTACAGCACTTCACCTGTTTCGTGGGCACGAGCCGACACTTGCTCATAGGCTTGTGCGTGGGTAATGAGATGTATGATAGATGACGACTACTGTTCTATTATTATTTATTGTATGGCTTTTTATAGTGGGTTACCCAAGGGTTGTTCCAATTTGCCATAGAACCTAATTTTCCCCATGCCGGGACCATGGAGAACCATTTCTCCATGTCATGCCAGTCTGGCAAGATGGGAAAATGACTTCAGCTCGGTCGATATTTGTTCAAAAATTGATAATTTGGTCTTAAATTATAGGAAAAATTGTAATCTACAATTTGAGACCAAATTAATAATTTTTAAACAAACATTGACTGAGCTGGAGTCATTTACTTATCTTGCCAGAGGGTCTTCTTTGCTTTGACAGACTAAATTATCATAATAATGATAGGCAAAGAGAAAACAGGCACAGGCCCTTCACTATCTCGATCCCAATTTTGATGAAAAATTCAGTCCAGAAAATATTATGGTCAAGGTTAGTGATCGTGGAGTTGAGTCACTTACACTGTGGACTGCTCTTGGATGGGTGACCAATATTTGGACAAGTTTTTTTTTTCGAGGGTGATGCCCACATGTAATGGGCTCTTGGGCCTGTGCGTGGGTAATGGGAAGGATGATGATGAGAGATGAATGGACCTACTGCTTCAGGTGGGTTCCGAACCACCGGGAAGCGATTTTTGAGGCTCATAAATTGAATTCAGAGGAACCGGTCACCATTACAAGAGTGATGGTAGAGGCACGTCGCTTATCTAATCTCACCGATTAGACGCTCTCTACCACTGGGACATAACACACTGTGGTGTGACTCACCCGTGAAAAGACCCTTTCACCATTTTAAGCTTTAATCAATTTTTTTTATTATTTTTCACCTTGATATTTTGCAAGTATCCTGTTTCTCCACCACTTTGTAGCATTTTCGGCTTCTTTTGATGAAGTGAAAGAACGCAAAAAAATATTTACAATATCCATTCTGACCGTTGCTTAATCAAGAATAATTTAACGATTTTCAAATAAGTGAACGCAATTTTTTTTACAATATTCATTCTGACAGTCACTTGATCATGAATAATTCATCGAAAGCTTTTGCAAAGTACTGATGGAATCCAATGGAATAGAAGTATTTCAGCAAGTTAGCAATCCTGGTCAGAATTTAATTCGTGTCGTTGAGTAAGATAAACTCGTGTCCATTTAATTAAATGAAACCGCATTGGTCGATTTTTTTGGGGAGGGGCGTCCCAGGTCAAGAATAAATTCCACGTGTAAATCGGACTGTCTTAAAAGCAGTCAATTTACATTCCCTATCAAAGCCTTTGAGATAATGTATTTGGTAGTATAAACAGATACTCATTAGAAGGAGATTGATGGTTGGCAAGAGTATTTTATTGCTAGGCTCTGTCAGAACTCAGGACCGTTTGGAAGTGGCCAGCAAGAAACGAAATACTTCAATTCTGATATTTTTCGACTCGTTAAGCACGCTGTACACGGGGACAGAAGTGTCGGACAGTTGAATATCTGAAGCCAATCACAGCTTTTGTCTTTCGTTGAGTCAATCAACAATAGTGTCGGCCGGTTGAATATCTGTAGCCAATCACAGCTTTTGTCTTTTCGTTGAGTCAATCAGCAATAGTGTCGGCCGGTTGAATATCTGTGGCCAATCACAGCTTTTGTCTTGTCGTTGAGTCTATCAACAATAGTTTCGTCGGTCAGTTGAATATCTGTAGACAATCACAGCTTTTGTCTTTTCGTTGAGTCAATCAACAATAGTGTCGGCCGGTTGAATATCTGTAGCCAATCACAGCTTTTGTCTTGTTGTTAAGTCCATCAACAATAGTTTCGGTCAGTTGAATATCTGTAGCCAATCACAGCTTTTGTCTTGTCGTTGAGTCTATCAACAATAGTTTAGGCCAGTTGAATATCTGTAGCCAATCACAGACATTTAGTCAAACAACAATAGCTGTGATTGGCTACAGATAATCAACTGGCCGACATTACTGTACCCATGTACAACAGGCTTTATGCTCTCGCATCGCAGACCACTTGCCTATTGTCCTAATAGAGGCAATTAATTCAATAATGCCGGGTTTATTAGATGCCAATTGGCGAGACAATTATTGTCTTCTGCCAATTGACTTTTGAAATTTATTTATTTATTTAATTGAAAATATACAATAAAAGGAAGCAAAAAAGATAGACGGTTTTGTTCAATCCTTGTGCACTCTAACAGCTGATGTTGTCAATTAGAGTTGTCATTTAGCTATGCCTAGATAACGTCCTTGAAATGAAAAGAGACAATAGATATGTTACATCAGCTATAAGAATAGTCTGTCCAAGCAAAGAAGACACTCTGGCAAGATAGGGAAAAGACTCCAGCAGCTTGGTCAATATTTGTTCAAGAATATTATGAATGTGGTCTTAATAGTAGATCAATTTGAGATCAAATTGATAATTTTAATCAATTGAACCAATTTTGACCGAGTCATTCTCCCATCTTGCCAGAGGGTCTTCTTCGCTTGGACAGACTATACACAGTAGCCCGTAAGATTTCTGCAGTAATGGAGACGAGGAGGTTTTTTTTGCTATTCAAGCTTCTGTATAAAATTTCGACCAATCAAGGTCGTCTAACACGCGAGTGGCTTGTTTCCCCCGTTCAAGGCTGGCAATGATTGGTTTATTTAATTTTTGGCACTGGCGGCACGTACCCACGAAACAGGTGAGGTGCCCGTATCTTTTACTGTACAGCACTTCACCTGTTCCGTCAGCACGAGCCGTCAGTGATTTTTGGCGCACATTATAGCAAAAATGCGACGGAATAATTTATTTCCTGTTGGCGAAATTCGATGAAAGTTAAAATGTAAGGTAGTGGCGGATTGAGACCAAACAACCTGAAGTTGTTATTAATAGTCTGTCCAAGCAAAGAAGACATTCTGGCAACATGGGAGAATGAATCCAGTTCGGTCGATATTGATTGAAAGATTATGAATTCGGTCTCCAATTGTGGATCAGAATGTTTCCTACAATTTGAGACAAAATTTAATATTTTTAAATCAATATTAACCGAGATCTAGTTGTTCTTTTATCTTATGAGAATGTCTTCTTTGCTTGAAGAGACTGTACCAAAGTTCAAAAGCAAATTGAATAAAGACCAAAGTTATTTATAAAGATTTGTTTTTTGCTTGTTTATCAATTTGAACCAATATTTAAAGAACTAGAGTAATTTTCTTTCCCTACCAGAATTTCTTCTATATTTGAAACTAATTTCTTTTTCTTGAACCAATATTGATCGAGCTAGAGTCGTTTTCCAATCTTGCCAGAAAGTCTCCTTCACTCCTCCAGACTCTATCTAGGCTTACCTTATCGCAAGGGCGGCTCGTGTCCATGAAACAGGTGAAGTGCTGTACGAAAAAAGATACGGGCACTTCACCAGTTTCATGGGTACGAGCTGCCAGTGCCTTATCGGTGCTGACACTTGATAAACATAATCAATCATTTGTGACCGTTTAAAAAGCGGAATTGTTCTGAATAAGACAACATCTCAATGCAATATAAACAAACGAGCCACCCTGAGACTGACAGTTATTGAGCATTGCGTTATTCAGAAAGCCATTGACTGCAGGCGGAGAAGGATTATAAATAAAGGGTTATAATTCTTTGACTGAAGATGTCTGCCGGGCTGTGATAAATAAGGCAATGCTTTTATTTATGTCAAGGTCAGAGGAGGTGTGCTATTCGTGCTCTTTCAGCCAGTCATCATTGCTATTTTTTTATTCTTGTTCATCTTTTTCTCTTTTGCGTCTCCTTCTTCTCATTCTTTATCGACTCCTCCTACTTCTACTAATCTTCTTTTCATTTTCTCCTTCTTTGTTGTTGTTGTTGTTGTTGTTGTTGTTGTTGTTGTTGTTGTTGTTCTTCTTCTTCTTCTTCTTCTTCTTCTTCTTCTTCTTCTTCTTCTTCTTCTTCTTCTTCTTCTTCTTCTTCTTCTTCTTCTTCTTCTTCAAAAAAAAAAAACTATTTCCTCTGCATAAACTCATTAATCATAATGAATTGATCAATTGAAAAACCTCAATCAATGTATGAAGCAAGCCAAGAAACGCCCCTCTTAAATTTAATTCTATTGTTGGCTGACACCACCTTACACTCTGTCGACCAATTATCACAAGTAGTTTTCGATGAAAACTTCTCCCTAATATTTTTAAAGGATTGTTGTAGTTTGTCAAACGTTTTTCTGGCATGACGTCGGTATTAGATCATGAAGTTTGAGTTCTATTTCATTATATTCATCATATGAAAATAGAATTAGATGGAAGTGCGAAATCATATTTTCATCTCATTTTATTCAGCATAAAACTATTGAAATCTAGTACTGGCCTAAGTTACACAAAGTAAAAGTGAGACCAAATTCTATAATAATAAATTCTTCAAATACTAACCTGATAGAATCTTACCATTCATACATGAATGAATACATTAGCCCAAGATCGTCAATAGTAAATCAGCCTAATTTTTTAATTTTTTTGCTAGCAGCCATTTTCTAAGACAGAACTCACGAAACACTGTCAACCAATAAGAAAATAGCAGGCGGGGCATGAAGGCGTTACGTGTCCAAGTCAAATCTGAAACATCATCCGTCAACTGCTGCCATCTACTGGTTGAATTTTGAAACTTTTCTAACCGATTTTTTCGGCCATTTTGATCGTAGGCGGAGCTTGGAGGCGTGTCCAATGGAATTCGAAGCGAGTAACTCTATTGCTACTGTCATCTGCTGGCTGAATTAGGAACTATTTCGAATGTTATTCAAGAAAGTTGGGTAGAGCAGAGAAAATGGCTGAAATCTTCAATTTGCTTGTTATTGATCTTCTGGTTTCTTATTAAAACATCTTTATTTTCAGTGAAATGAAATATTCATGATATTACCCAATATTTTTCTGTGAAAAATGTATTATTCTAGCAAATACTGAAAAAATAAATTAATCAATAATTGAAAATTCAATATGATAATAATAAAGTACGGTACTATGTGACAATTTAGTCAATGTAGCTATTTTTATTAACTTCTGTAGTCTTTTGCTTATCACGTATACGAAACAATACGGAAAAATACGTTGTTATACAATGGAATAAGCAACTCTTCATCCTCCTCTTCGTCTTTCATTCCATTGTTTTCTTCGCTTTTCAGTCTATCCTCTCCCTCTCTCTTCCTTTTCTTTCAGATCTCTCGCCCTTCTTCTTCTCCTTCTCCATATTATCTCTCTCTTCTCAGCGGGTGAATTTTTTATGTGTCTTGAAGCAACGTCCTTGGCACTGTAGGTGAAGGTTATACACGAGGAGTCCTTACATATGAATATTTAGAATTCACATATGACTGTATATACATATATTTATGATTTCATTTCTATGTATAGAAGGCACACTGATTAGGTTATGCTAATCAAGTGCAAGTAGACTTGGAAGTACCGTAGTAAAAGTTGTAGGAATTTGCTCGCTTTTCATATCAATGTGTGCAGTGGATGACAGAATCAAGTTCAAGAATTACAATTATTATTATTTGAATGACTACTTCATTTCAATAATGTGGCGAAGTTTGGACATTAATGTCCACTCTATCACTCTACCAATTAACCACAGAGACTGAAGAGTTATTAGAATTATTCTGTAGAAACTATGATTGGAATGATATGCAAATTATTGTTAGGTTGAGAAAGCATAATTGTTTTTGTTTTTAGCCAATAAGTTTATTATTTTCTGTAAATGGATAAATAAATAAGTAAGCCCCCTAACCTTCAATTATATACTACAAAATAATATTGACCACTTTAACTCACTATAAATTTTTAAATTATTTGTACACTAATGGTATACCTGACTCCAAAAAGTAAGGAAGTTTCATCTGCTCCTTGTGCGCTCCAACAGCTGATGTTGTCGATTAGAGTCAGCTATGCCAAGATAATGTTTTTGAAAAGAGACAATAGATGCTTTACATTAGCTGTTAGTAGGTTACATCACGTACAAGAGACAGACAAAACCGCCTAATTTTTTTGTATCAGTTATAAAAATCACGTTTCACATCATTATTGAGAGAAATATGGATCACTTTCTTAATTTCCTCTCTTACTTATTTTTATTTCTCTTCCTACTCATCTTCTTCCCTTCTTTTCTTATCTTCTTTTTCCTTCTCTTCTCTTCTCTTTGTCTTTCTTCTCCAATCTTCTTTATTAACCTTCTTCCCTCATCAACCATCTCACTTCACTACTCTTTTTAATTCCTCTCTTACTCTTATTCTTATCCTTTTGGTTTCTTCTTCTTAGAGAGAATAGAACTTTAATCTTATTCTATACTTTCTGCTTCCATAATCTGGTCGAGCAAAGAAGACATTCTGGCAAGTTGGGAAAATGACATCAGCACGGTCAATATTGGTTCAATTATGATAAATTCATTCTTAATTCTTGTACAAAACATTCTGCTCTACAAATTTGAGATCATTCTTGAACAAATCTTGACCAAACTAGAATCGGTCAATATACTTTCTTACTAAATGATTTTCATATCTCGCCAGAATGTCTTCTTTGTTCGACCTGACTACCTCATCTCCTGTATCACTGGCGGCTCGTGTCCACGAAACAGGTGAAGTGCCCGTATCTTCTACTGTACAGCACTTCACCTGTATCGTGGGCTCGAGCCGCCAGTGTCCTGTATACGACTCCATATTTTTTTATCGTTTTAATGGATCGAATCATAACAGAAACGTCAACAATAATAATTACAGACATTAGTCTGAGGTTTTAGGACTGCTTGATTTTTTCTAGTACTATGCTCGCCCTGAATGATTCTTTCAAAGCTTCTGAGACGCCCCAGCGTTTAGACATCGGTTAGTTACTTTTATTCCTTAGTTACTTAGTTACTTCCATTCTATGCTACTCACTTCTATTCTTCCAAATCATTCTTCTCTGATGTTCGTTCATATGTCAGATAGATGACCACATAAAGGAATATAATCGGTTGCTGAGAAGGTACGCCGCCACGTGTAAAGTGTATTGTAACTGTGGTTCTTCTCAATTCCCGCAGACTATTAGATAGTCTGTCTAAGCATAGAAGACATCCCTGCAAGATGAGAAAATGACTCCAGATTGGTCGATATTTGTTGAAAAATTATGAATTTGGTCTCAAATTGTAGATCAGAATGTTTCCTTCAATTTAAGGTTGAATTAAAAATTTTTGAAACAATATTGACCAGGCTGGGGTCATTTTTCATATCTTGCCGGAGGGTCTTCCTTGTTTGGACAGACTATACCTTGTATATCTATATTACTAGGTATTAAAAGATACGGATGCTGCCATATATAGTGAACCAGTCGGGTTAACATTTTGAAAGCCACAATGACTGGGAAAAATAGAAATGTTATAAAAAGATTTTGATGTCTACGTCCTTGAAATGCAACCCGTATCTATCTTCAACGAAAAAAAGGATGTGAAGGACATCTGATGCATTAAGGCATGCACCGTTAGATTATAAAGAAAAGAATAACTGAAAAATACCCTGAAAGAATACCGTGAAAATATCATGTCATTCTGATGGGTTCAATGGATTAATGTAGGATAAAGATGGAGTTGAACGATTAATTACTCGTTTATTAGGTAATAATAGGGTACCGGGAGCGGTTCTAGTATGGGAAGTTATCGTGGGAACTTGAAGGAAGAAGATGTGAAATCAGAATAGGCTCAATAAAATAGATGAAGAATTGAATATAGGCTACGAGATGTTTCAATGTACGTTCCATTATTGAAGACACAGTGTCAGGTGAGATGTTGTGATACTTGAACTTGGTTGGAAAACACAAAATTGTCTATATCACTGAAAGTATCACTATATCACTTTCAGTGATATAGACAATTTTGTGTTTTCCAATTACGTTCCATTATAATTTTTTATTACAAATCTCACGTGAGAACAGTCTAGAAATATTAATCAAATATTTCAATTATTCATAGGAGAAATATGAAGAGTTTCAATGCAGTTCAAAAACCGGTGGCTCGTGCCCACGAAACAGGTGAAGTGCTGTACAGTAAAAGATACGAGCACCTCACCTGTTTCGTGGGCACGAACCTGAAGTGAGTTTACAACGAAAAAACAATCAAGCCAACAATAGAGCAACAATAGAAATAGTTGAGTTGTTTGAATATTATGTAAAGTGCAGTGGAAACTCGATTAACCGTCACTTTTTTAACCGTCACTCTCTGTTATCCGTCACTGCTTCTGTACACTTATTAGTACAGTACTTAAAGTACTTCACAGTACTTTTATGAACATTTATTTGTATCAGATCATTGTCTCACTTGTGTGTAAGTACTGTATATTTGATAAAAATATGTATTATTCACTTGAGCATGGTTCACTTTTTTGCAATACCTTTCAATATAGGGTTAGGCCTACTGTTTATAACGACATTTCTGTTATCCGTGTATACCGTCATAGTATAGTCCCGGTCCCGAGGGTGACGGATAAAAGAGGTTCTACTGTATTAAACAATTAAGATGTAAAAAGAAAGATGGAAAAGGAAAATACGATAAACAAGAAGATAAATTTAGAAGGTGATTGGAAATTGTGGAGGAATGAAGTGGAAAGTGTGTAGTAGAAGAAGTGAGAGGGAATGATGTTAAAAAAGAAATAATGATTGGGAAAGGAAAAATATGAAAACGTGGTGCAGGAATGATAGAGTGGAATGGCAAGTAGGAAGGAGGAGTAGAAGAAGAAAGAGAGAAGATGAAAAAGGAGGAGTAGGGGAAGATGGAGGAGAGAGGAGGAGAAGAAGAATAAGAGGTAGGAGGAGAAAAAACGTTGGGGAGATTTTTTAGAGAGGGAAGAGGAAAAATATGAATAAATAATAGAGAATTGAAATAATGGATAAGAAGAAGAATAGAAGGCGTTGGAAGACGATGAAGGTAATTACAGAAAAAAGAATTACAGAAGAGAATGAAAAAAATGATTAAGGAGGGATGCAAGCAATAATTAATAGAGAAATCAGAAGAGATGGAGAATGAGTTGTATAAGAAATAGGAGAAGGAGAAGGAGAAGGAGAAGAAGAAGAAGAAGAAGAAGAAGAAGAAGAAGAAGAAGAAGAAGAAGAAGAAGAAGAAGGAGAAGAAGAAGAAGAAGAAGAAGAAGAAGAAGAAGAAGAAGAAAGCAAGGTCGAAAAAAAGGAACCGATTAAATATTTTAAAGAATTAAGTAGACAGCTCATATGTGGGACTAATCAACGTACAATCTCTCTGCCTTGTGTGGTCTTTCAATCTTTTAAAAACTTACATAATAAGATAATATGTACTCCAATTTTCTGGTTGTCAACTAATCCCTTTATATCCTGAGAACTAGGTTAGCTCATTGAAAGTCTGAGAATATTTATATTTAATATATGCTTCGTTTTAAAAATTATGTTTTGTACTTTGTATTGTAAGTAGTACTATTATGATTTATGAATAGTGGAATCGACAAATTTGAAACGTTTCATTGACTTTTTTGTAAGAATTGTTAGAATTTTTGAAGTTTTCATTCAATTTGTCTTCCAATTTTATAAATTCAAGGAAAAACACGTTTTATTGAAATGTTTCTGTAAATACGATTCTGTATACGATAGAAAACTGAATACGATTCTGTAAAAGACGTATCGACAGTGCGAGGCATGTGCCGCGAATGCCTCAAGGTATAGTCTGTTCAAGCAAAGAAGACCCTCTGGCAAGATGAGAAAATCACTTTAGCTCGGTCAATATTGGTCTCAATTATAGGAAACATTCTGATCATCAATTTGAGACCAAATCAATAATTTTTGAACCAATATTGACCGAGCTGGAGACTGGAGTAATTTTCTCATCTTGCCAGAGGGTCGAGGGTCTTCTTTGCTTGAACAGACTTCACCTTAAGGAATTCGCGGCACATGCTTCGCACTGTCGATACGGGCCTCAATGGTATAGTTTGTGCAAGCAGAGAAGAAGACGTTCTGGAAAGATGGGGAAATTACTCCAGCTCGGTCAATATTGTTTGAGATTTATTAACGGTTTTCTAAGAGTTGCTGAAATTTGTGGAGCTCTTATAAATTAACGTGTTTCCACGATTCACTTTGATACATCCGACGGGATTCAAAAGTTTATGAAATGCTATAAATATTTCCAAAAACGCAATTCAGTACAAGGCGTTTATGGTATAATCTATCTAAGCAGAGAATACATTCTTGCAAGATGGGAAAATGACTCCCAATATTTTTTATTTCTCTGTAAACAAATTACATAAAAACAAAACATAAAACCTCTGTGAATGGAAACAATTATGTACTCTAAAAACTATGGTTTAGATTATTATGATTTCTAAATCCACTGAGAAGAGACACTCCCGATTGATTCTAGAATCATAAATTTGAATAAATTATCAATGTTTCCTACAATTTGAGACCATTTTTTATTTTTGAACGAATATTGTCCGAGCTGGAGCTATTTTCCCATCTTTCCAGAATGTATTCTTTGCTTGGACAGACAATTCAAGGCCTTTATTAAGGTTCATTGATATCTTGCTTGAAAACTTAACCTTCAAGTAAATCATCATCAAAAGGAACTCTAGTACAGTGTTATCTATTACACTGGCGGTTCGTACACAGGTGAAGTGCCCGTATCTTTTACTGTACAGCACTTCACCTATTTCGTGGGCACAAGTCGCCAGTGAACTATTACCTTGATACAAAAAACATTGAACAGTTAGAATAATATTCTTGAAACAACGGAGGCTGAGCTCCACTTAATCTTAGATGATCTAGAAAAATCTTCTGTAGCACAATTTTGATATCCTGTATACTTCGTGTCTTATGGTAGTCTAAACTGGCGTTAAATTAGACTAGCGTTAAATATTTCAGTCACGAAAAAGAATTGGACAAAAACTGTTTACAAAGAATGGTAATCACTGTTTTGTTTCAACTTTAGTATAGTCTGTACAAGCAAAGAAGACATTCTGGCAAGATGGGAAATGACTTCAGCTCGGCCAATATTGGTTCAAAGATTATTAATTTAGTCTCATATTGTAGGAAACATTCAGATGTACACTATGAGTCAAAATTCATAAGTTTTGAACCAATATTGATCGAGCTTGAGTTATTTTCCCATCTTGCCAGAATGTCTTCTTTGTTTGGACAGATTATAATGGCGGTATGCACGCTATGTGCTATACTAGAAGACTGTAAAAAAATGAAAAACAGTATTGAGCTCTGTAGGCCTGTAGTACTGGAAAGAAAAAGTTTAAAATTTGAATTGAAGTTTGTTTTAGTTAGTCGAGTTTGGTCAATATAATGACAGTGTGCTCTGTGATGATCTGAAGCTATAATCACATTGGATGTACGCGTCTTAATCGTAGAAAACATTCTGATCTACAATTTTAGACCAAATCAATATTTTTTGAACCAATATTGACGAGCTGGATTAATTTTCTCATCTTGCCAGAGGGTCTTCTTTGCTTGGAAAGACTATAATCTTGATAGTGCACCTTCAGCTTGCACTTGCTTGTGGTTATAAAATAATGTGAATTACATTAATTACAATTTTAAATTTAGTGTAGAATTAATTTAATGTTATTTATTTGTCCTTTCACACTTGAGAATGCCTTTTAAAAACCATGTTGTGCTTGAATAAAAACTAAAACAATAAGGGTACTATGATTTCAGCTCTTATTCATTAACCTATACCAGAGACAATGTATAAATAATATGCATTGTCTCTGCCTATACATTGATATTAGTCGTAGACAAAAAAAGAAAATCAAACAAACTTGATTGATCTAATTAAGACTCGAATATGAGCGTGATCCTCACTATGAAGACTGTACCGTCTCTACTATAATCTTTAGGTGAAGTGCTGTACAGTAAAAAATACGGGCACTTCACCTGTTTCGTAGGTACGAGCCGCCAGTGCAGTGCATTCTAGTATAATAGTTTATAGTCATCCAAATTGCTTATTCCTGATTTATGAAAAAACTATTTTCTTTCTACTTATAATGTTATAATAATTATGATAATTTCCATTATTAACACACGTGAAATTAAAAATCAATTAGTCAAAAAGTCGTGGCATAATCCAGTTATATAGAGGAAAATTGGGCAAAGATAGGGAATCAGTTTGTAGTTTATGAAATAAGGAAATTTAGTATTTTTCAAAACAAGTTCCAAAAACCGGATAATATGATTGAGTTATTAGTTGTTTATAGTGGTTATAACGCCTAGAAACGGTAGCTTGTGGTTTTGACATTTCTTGATTGTTAGGAGACTTATTTAATTAAACGCTGTTTAGTCAAGAGGATGCTGATTGAATCCATTTGTGGAAACTTGAATAAGTGTGGTCAGTTCTACAGAAATATTCATTGATTTATTCGAGTAAATATTCATTCTCTTATTCTTTGATACTTACTTAATCATACAATGCTTGATGGATAAAACACAGAAAGTTAAGTCCAATAGACCAATGTCCAATTAAGTCCTTATTTTACACGGAAATCCAATATAATATTAATATATATCCAATATAAATCCAATATATTGAATCTGAACAATATAAGTTGAATAAGATTATTTTGTGATGTCAATGAACAAATTCACTTTACTGTAGTCTGTCCAAGCAAACAAGACCCTCTGGCAAGATGGGAAAATGACTCAAGCCTGGTCGATATTTGTTCAAGAATTATAAATGTGGTCTCAATAGTAGATCAAATTGTTTCCTACAATTTGAGATCAAATTGGGAATTTTTGTACCAATATTGATCGAGCTTGAGTCATTCTCCCATCTTGTCAGAGGGTCTTCTTCGCTTGGACCGACTATACATCGTAAAAATCAGTCGATTTCATTTGTTCCCAGTACGTTCTGATAATTGAACCAGTTGATTAGAGTTTATTTGTAGCTCTATTCTCTAGTCAGCTGGTGCAATCACTGACTAGTTTATAACCAGTCCAGTACAGTTACGCAGATTATTTGCAGACAACATCAGCTGTAGGAACGCATGAGGAGCAGACAAAACCGCCTAAATTTTGGCACAAACTATTTAGGGCTGTATTTTCACAACTTTTTATTAAGTTTCACCGACTAGAACCAATAAATCAACATGCTGTAGTGGTTAAATTCTGTTGAGCTGATTGATTGTATTAGAAATATTTCAAGATTTTCAGTGTAAGAATATGTACCACTTCCAATCCATTACTTTGAACCTATTTGAATTAGAGAGATCACGAATTAGGAAATTATGGTAACAATATTTTCATTGGTATACGTAAGTTACACTTATGTAGTACTTATTTTCTCTTAGGGCTACTGTATTTATTTAAACTTTAAAATAATTCAAATCAAGTACCCTTTTTGAAATATATATTTTTTACACTTGATAATGGCTCTAGAACGCCGAAACATGTTGTGAAAAATAAAAAGAATATTTTAAAAAAGGGTACTTGATTTGAATTATTTTCAAGTTTTAGTATACTTAGACCTATGTGAATAACTTTTGGGATTTTGTCAAAATACCTGTGAATTACTCGTGTTGAATGATTTTAGTCTAGAGTTCCTTATCTTGATAATAATGAATGTTTTGACTTTTGAACATTGACAATTGAATGTTCAATGATAATTGAATTTTCCGATAATAATGCGATCTTTTGAACATTGGCTTGATAATATTATCAACTACCTAACTTCTAATTCATTAATTTTTCATTTGTAGCTAAATCAATGTTCTTCGTTTTTCACAGGTAAATCAGAGCAAAACTCATTCTAAGATGGTTTGTTGGTCATCAATGCATGCTGTAAAGAGAGTGAGTCCCAGTTATTATTAAATGATTTACTTTTTTAGACTAGAATTTATTCAATTGAAGTTATAATAATAATAAAAATAATTATTTTTTTTTTTAATTGAAGTTTATCCTTCTAGACACCAAAGTAAGGGAGGAGTTGATTCCTTCTATTCAAGCAAAGTGAATTATTACTTTTGAGAAATTGGGAGTTAATTTTCAGGCGAATTTGCTTTCCAATGCTAGTGCAGTCAATAAAATCATCCACTAGTAAAAAAAAATCATCAGTAAAAATAAGATCATCAATAAAATCATCAGTACGTCATTAAGCTATACTTGAGATCATAGACATCAACTTTCACTGACTTGGAAACGCTAAGATTGGAGTGTTATATTTCTATTCAATTATATTAGTACTTCTATTTGTATATATTAGTATCCAATTATATTGATTCTCAATTTATCAATTTATAGAAATAGAATTCATTCCAAGGGTTTACATCCACTGTCAGTCCCAACTGACAGTCCGATCATCCACAGCTGATCATTCAACAATTGAACTGCCGGTTTACAGCTATTTTGGACTGTCAGTTTCACAGTTCAATCCACAGTTTTTGATTGTCATAGTTCGAACCAACAGTGGATGGGCATCCTAACTCATTTAAAACCCATAGATTGAAGTGTTACTTATTCTTCTATTTAGTAGAAAATATTAACATTAGTAAAATAGCAACCCATAGTCCGAAACTGACAGTGAATCGTGACCCTAACTCATTGAAAGCCAATAGATTAAATTGTACAATATTTTTATTGAGTAGAAAATATTAACATTAGTAAAAGTACATGAGTTTAATCTGGAACACCATCAGGATGTCTTTCAACGATCATACCAACACCCTGCCCTCCAGCGGCGCAACTTGCAACTAGAGCAAACTTTCCGTCCTCCCTGATAAGCCTATTGGCCGCGTGACTGACCAATCGCACACCGGTCGCTCCAAAAGGATGGCCAATACTCAGCGAGCCACCCCATTTGTTGAATTTCTCCATATCGGGCACACCAACCTTCAAAAACAAATTGAATAATTATTGTTTATTTCGGTTTTCTTACATAAAAATATACAATAATAATTATTGAATAGATAAAAATCAAAATTTCATCACCCTTCCAGTATTTATTGACAGAATATTGGAAAAGACTATTGAAATTTATAGAGAATATACATATACAATATACCCATTCAGTATTTATTGACAAAATATTGAGATAGACTATTGAAATTTGTACTGCGATTTTTCTTTTAATCTATTAACATAACTGATATTTATGCTCAATTTTCTAATGAATCTGATGTTCGACAATATCTTGTTTTTCCATTCAACATGGAAAACAAACTTAGTTTAACGCCCTTTCACCTTTACAATTACACAAAAAATGATAAATGATTGAAGTTTTATACCTTTGTTTCTCGGCACATGTAGTTCTGTGAAAACCAATCCGAATCCAGTGCCTTCAAATTTGCCAAAATCTGACCTGCAAACGCCTCATGGAATTCCCAAACATCAATGTCTCCCAACTCCAGGCCGGCTTTTTCAAGAACTGCTGGCATTGCATAAGTGGGACCCAGAAGTAATTGGTTGTATGGGTCTTGTGCAGTGTACACAAACTCCCTCAAGTACGCCTTTGGTGCCAAACCTAGTTCTTTTGCCTTTTCTTCAGTTGTGATCAGACAAGCTGATCCACCATCAGTTAGAAATGAAGAGTTACCAGCTGTAACTGTTCCATGAGGCTTGACAAAGGCAGGGTTGAGTTGGCTGAGTTTGTACATGGTAGATATGCGTATCCCATTGTCCTTTTCAATGAGTTCCTTACCGTTGGGTGGTTGAAAGGGGACAATATCTGTGAAATATCCTTTTTCCCATGCCTCATTGGCTAGAGTATGTGATCGAAGTGCGTATTCATCTTGTTCTTCACGGGAAACCTTGAAAGATGCCGCTAGTCTGTCTGCAGATTTGCCCATGGTTTCTCCGGAAGAGAACTCCGCAATCGATGGAAATTCTGGTACAAGGTATTTGGGACGTACACCTGTCAACAGTCCCAATCTCTGTGAAAGTGTTTTAGCTTTGTTCATCTTCAACATCAACTCTCTCATCTTTCTAGAAAACCTTATGGGGGCATCTGACATTGTTTCTGCGCCTCCAGCTATTACCATGTCGCAAGCTCCTGCTGAAATCATGCCCATTGCAGAAGTGATGGCCTGAATTGAACTGATACAAGCCATGGTAACAGTGTGTGCCGGGGTTTGTTCAGGGAACCCAGCACCCAAAGCAGCTTCCCTGGCTAGATTACTTGTTCTAACCTCTTGTATCACAGTGCCATAAATAATGTAGTCCACCTCATCTTTGGGGAGGTTTGTTTCTCTGTACAAGTCCCATGAACGATTGTCTAGCCAGATCGTAGACCATCAGTTTAGAGTAGTCTGTGCCAGAACGAAGAAAAGGAGTTCGAACTCCATTTACAAACACTATGTTACGTTTACCTTGTTCTGTAGATTGTGTTCGTTTCCATACTTGAAATGTCTTGTGGAGGAATGCGAGATTATTTCTTCTGGAAAAGATGGCAAAGTTTTTCAACTGTTTCATACTAGTTTGCATTTTTGGTTATTTGTATTTTTGAATAAGAAAACAAGTGAATAATCTTGAAAATCTATCACAGAATCAAACAGAACAAAACGTAAACAAGTACTGATTGACAACTGGGAAATTATAAGTTTCATGTCATCAGCTGTCAACTGATTATAGAATTTATGGCTTCAGTTTTGCATCTGTACTACTTCACAAGCATTTTGGGAAATAATCTACTTTTAAAATATAATAATAATTATTATAATGGTTTGTGGTTTTAATTTTTGTTTCAATATCTTCATTTTCAAAGTATTCAATAATGAAAGATCGATAAAAAACGTATTGTAACTGCTACCGAATACAATTCCATCATGGTATCACAGTTGAGAAATAAACCTTATTCAGTTTGGTGTAAATTTATTCTCAATTCAAATAGCATTTTGAAAATTGATTCTATAACCGGCTGCGTGAAATCTCAAATCAGAAATTTTTATCAATCTTTACGGTTTTGTTTTCATTTTGCAAGGAAACTAACTTCAACCATGGAATATAGGAAATATGATTTTTTTCAACCATGGGATATAGAAAACATACAAAATTTTCCTTCCAAGGAACCTCCTTGCTTCTTTCATGCTCTCTATTTACTGTGATTTCAACGAGTGAAAACAAGAGCATACTTGAGTATAGAGCTCGAATTTACTAAAGTTGGGAGCTAACGTTTTCAAAAACAATGTAACGGATATTCAATACTTCTTTTCATCAGTGCGACCCTGAGAAGAGAAATTCAAAGTTAAGGGCACTAAAAACTATAACCACTCATGAAAAAGCTGTAATTAATACTCTCGAAAAAGATATAGTTTGTCTAAGCAAAGATGACATTCTGGCAAGATGGGGAAATGATTCCAGCTCGGTCAATATTGATTCAAAATTTCCAATTTGATGTCAAATAAATTTTAGAAAACATTATGATCTATATTTTTAAACCAAATTTATAATTTTCGAACCAATATTGACCTAGCTGGAGTCATTTCCCATCTTGCCAGAATGTCTTCTCTGCTTGGAAAGACTATACACCTATAGAAAAATTAAACAGAGACCACGCTCCTAGTTAGTACAGTAACGAGTTGATCATACAATGAAACCTTATACTGGAATTAATTAATGGTTACAACCAATGAATCCAATCAGAATTAGGCTCTTGTTCTTCATAACTATGGATGTCTAGGTATACACTATATTTAAATTAGGGCCTTGTTTTTGAGTTTGAGTAGTGTATATATGTGTAGATTTTTGTATGTTGGATTGGAATCGGAAGGCAGGGAATCAAGCTTGCTGATCAGAGTGGCGGCTCTTGTCCAATAAAAAGGAGAAGTGCTGTACAGTAGAAGTTACGAGCACTTCACCTGTTCCGTAGGGACGAGCCGCCAGTGGATAGTCAACAAACATAATATTGAGTCTTCTACCCTCAATTGTTTCTACACTCTGATCAAGCAAAGAACACATTCATGGGAGAATGACTCCATCTCGGAGAATATTGGTTCAAAAATTTTTAATTTGGTCTCCAATTGTACAGCAGGAAGTCTACTACAATTTGAGACTAATTGATTTATTTTTGAAACGCTATTTACCGAGCTGGAGTCATTTTCCCATCTTGTCAGAATGTCTTCTTCTCTTGGACAGACTATTATAATACAGTACTGAGATTACTCTCTACTATAGTGTATACTTTGAGTAGGCTATATACAGTAAAAGCCTAGGCTCTTTAAATTTAGATAATGCTAGGTTTTCATTCAGTCAAGAGTTCTATTATGCTGTCTTTGTATGCTGTAGGCTGTTCTGTTCTTGTTTTTTCTGTTTGTTTTGTTGGTATGTTATTCCTGGATGGACTACGTGAAAACGAAGGCATTGATATTATCTGTGATAATTTACGATCGAGGTCCTCCTCATATCTTGTTGTATTTGGGTTTTGATATGGGTCAAGGATATTTCATGAATCTGGGAGGTGCTATAAAACAGTGATATATTAGTGTATCAACTCACTGTTAGTGAGAAGCTCCAACTAAGTGAGAAGCGGAACTTTTCCTAGCCGGAACGCACCGGAACGTGCGGCTCGTACCCACGAAACAGGTGAAGTACCCGTATCTTTCACTGTACAGCACTTCACCTGTATCGTAGGCACGAGCCACCAGTGATGAGGAATTGAAAATTAAACTAAAGATGTCAATACCTAATAATTTACTTGGAGAATATTGCAATGAATTGTTTTATTATTGAGGCAGTGGCGGCTCGTGCCCACGAAACAGGTGAAGTGCTGTACAGTAAAAGATACGTGCACTTCACCTATTTTGTGGGCACGAGCCGCCAGTGTATGGAGGGAAATAGAATTGGAATGATTAGTTTTGTCAACCATAATAGTTGACGGAAAATCGAATCCTTTGTATTCTGAATTTTTTTCGGATTATTCTCTTCTTTATTCAAGGTATTCAATCAAAAGTAATGATATTATTTCAAATTTCCTGGATAACCGCTCCACTTGAACCCATTTGGGAAACTCTTTATTAGACTATCGTCATAAAAAAATGGAAAGCACTATTACTTCAACACATTTTTCAATCACTCTATAGCGCGGCAATAATTTCAGAGACTGCTTTTTATAGTGGGCGATAGCCTAAAATTGATTAAATCCCGTTTTTTAATAAAAAATTTCGATCAAGGAAATCACTGATGGTCGAAAATGAGTGTACAACCCTCAACGTTATCGGAAGATCTTAATCTCATGTTGGAAGCATTCATCAACATTACTTATCAGCCAATAAAATAACTATAATAAAATCTGGTACTAGAATGAAACAAACAATCAATAAAATCTGAGTTTATTGGATTTTTTAAAAGTAGCCTAGTATGTTGTTTTCAGTGGGTTTGCAACTTCCCAGAACCGTTCGAGATTTTATTGAGGAAAACTATATCGAAAACAGATATCGATGGTGAACATCGATACTATAAACTTTTATAGATCTCATTACTGTTCGATATCTCTCGAATGATCACACTTTTTCTATCAGGAAGCTCAGTTATAGTCTGTCCAAGCAGAGAAGACATTTTGACAAGATGTGAAAATGAATCTAGCTCTGTCAATATTGGTTAAAAAATTATGAATTTGGTCTAAAATTGTAGATAACATTCTGATGTACAATTTGAGACCAAATTTATTATTTTTCAACCAATATCGACCGAGTTGGAGTCATCTTCCCATCTTGCCAGAATGTCTTCTTTGCTTGGACAGACTATACAAATAGATACATTTTAGAGTAATAAACAGGTTATCAAGTGGGTATGATATGGTATGAGTATACTTTAATAAAACACTTAACAGATTCTTACAATGGATAATAAATTCTACTCGTTTTTAATAACCTTTCATAGCACTAATTAGATGGCTAGGAACCGTCTTGCTGTAACTAACTGTTACAATTAAGATCGGTTATTGAGATAACGGTTAATTTTCTCTACCAAAATCATGTTCTGTTTGAGTACACGTCTGATAAAAAAGATAAAAAGTCTCATATCAGTGCAAGAGAATAGGTTGATGAAATATCAAGCGGGAGTCACCTTTTAGTTTTAATGAGTTTGATGACTCTGGGTATTCTTCACATCAATTAAACTATCGAACTAAGATTTTGATACCTTTATCAGAGATCAATCTCACTATAATAGTGTGTCAAAGCGAAGAAGGCATTCTGGCAAGAAGAGAAAATGACCACAGTTAAGCCAATATTGATTAAAAGTTTATAAAATTGGTTTCAAATTGTAGATTAGACTGTTTCCTACAATTTGAGACAAAATTTATAATTCGTGAACCAATATGACCGAGTTGGAGTCATTCTCCCATCTTGCGAGAATGTCTTCTTTGCTTGGATAGACTATAAGTATTCTTTACATCAATAATCATTAAACTATCAAAGTCGTCTGGGTTTTGATACCTTTATCAGAGCTTAATTACACTGAATAGATATTTTTATACAGTGGGTAATTTGTTTACTATTCAATCAAATAGGATAAACTTTGTTGCCTTCATTTAGAATTCATTTATTGTTATTATTTGTAAAAACCCCTTTATTAATTCCTTTATCAGAGCTTAATCACACTAAATAGATATTTTCTTGAAGTAGACCTATCATTTTTTACCATTCAATCTAACAGGATAAAAATGGTAGCAGCTAGCCTATTACAATAATATAGTTAATGTAAACGTAAGTCACCTCTTGAACCATTAATATTTATAAATATCTGGTACCGAGCTTCGCTCTGAAGCTGCGGCCGAACTGCTGAATTACATAAATATGTTATTGTAAAAAATCAAGGAACCTCCTTGTAAAGAATAAATTCAAAATTGATATGATCACCTCTCACAATTTTTTGGCATGAACATGTGTTTTAGACTTGAATGTAACTCCATTTACTCCAGCTGGATAGTTTTGGTCAGCTAACGATAACAGCCATTATACGCAGTACTTGGGATTATGCCTGATTAAGGAATATTTTATTAATCCTGCCAGAGAGTTTTCCCAGACATGAGACCTGGTGCAATCTTATTTTCCCATCACGGTTATATTACATTTCAAATTTCAAGAAAATCGTTAGAGCCGTTTTCTAGATCCGTGGTTCCACATACAAACATACATACATACATACATACAGAAATTACTCGCTTAATATAATAGGATTTTTTTAGTTTTGATTTAGTTCATCGCAATAGATTTCAATATATATCATGATTGTTATTAAATCATAACTAAAAAATATATAAATTAATGATCATCCCAATAGATTTCAATATATTGTAATTAATATGTCGATGTTATAATTAAACTATTGATAATTTGAATTATAAATTCCCTTCATCTCAGGGCTACTTTAATCACTGTTTTTTCATTTTAAATGATTATCAATGTACTCTTTCTCAATTATCTTTTCAATGCATTATATGTTTCGACCTCATATTTGTTCCTTTGCATTGGAAAATGTCTATAAATAGTCGAGAAATGTAATGCATTGAAAAAATAATTGAAAAAATGGCACTTTGATAATTATTTTAAATAAAAAAACAGAAATATAAATTAGATGAAAATATAGAATCAACATAATTCCATTCCATACGAAATAGAATAATAATATTCTTGTCCAAATCAGTCTCTTAATGCATTTTGAAAATTTTATTCAGTTGAAAAAAGTAATATAGGACTGAGAAATAGTTGTAAATTATTTCTGACAGCTTCTAAAAACTGAGAATGCGAATTTCGGGTTCCACCAATTTACAAATGACCGCAGGCTCAAAACGATTACATGTCTGTCTGATTACTCTGTCCAAGCAAAGAAGACATTCTGGCAAGATGGGAAAATGACTACAGCTCAATCAATATTGGTTCAAAAATCATATATTTGATCTCAAATTGTGGGAAACTTTCTTATCTACAATTTGAGATTAAATTTATTGTTTTTGAACCTATATTGACCGAGCTGGAGTCATTCTCCCATCTTGCCAGAATGTCTTCCTTGCTTGGACATGGACAGGCTATTGCTAACCGGTTGCTAAATGACAAAACTGGTATAGAGATTCTAAATTACAAGTTCTGGTTACACCTCGCATTAGGCTTTAGTAAAAAATCGAGCTGGACCAAGAGAAAACCTAATAAACTAATTGACAGGCTATAATTCGGATTTTCAAATAAAATAGATAGAGAATTAACTAGTTCCATATCCATTCCGATAATTGATAATGAGCTTATAGGCTATGATTCGGACTTTTGAACAAGATTGACCTAGAATTAAAATTTTCGTCGAATTCAATAATATAGTATTCGATAATAATAAGAATTCAATAGGCCTATTGATAATGAGCTTAGATATTAATTTCCTCCAGAAAGTGTTGAAGAACTGTTGGAGTGACTTTATAATTTTCCAAGGTGTGTGAGGTTTTTAGGTCTATAATTTATTATTTCAACACTTGTTTGATGTTGATTTATCTCGTTTATATTTGATCAATGACTCAAGATAGAGACTATTCAAGCAAAGAAGACATTTTTGCAAGATGTGAAAATGATTCAAGCTCGGTTAATATATTGATCTAAAAATAATAAATTTGTAGATCAGAATGTTTCCTACAATTTGAAGCAGAATTCATAATTTTTGAAGAAATATTGACCAATCTGGAGCTATTGTACCATCTTGCCCAAATTTCTTTTTTGCTTGGACAGACATAAGATACGATTTATTTGCATAATGTTTATTTCGATAAAATCATTCGGACCACGTGAACTCTTATCAAAATTCGGGATTTAAATATTAATGACAAAGCCAGCTTTTTATCTTCCTAATCATTCAATCTATTTCAATAATTGAATTATTGTATTATGTATGAATAATATAAACTTGATATCAGATTTTATCATTGAATAAATGAATATGAAATGATCTAATCGAGGTGGATTCTTGTGCTAATATTGATAAAAAACGGTTGCCTTGTGTTCGATTTTGAACATTTTCTCTTTTTCTGTGACATTCTCTTGTCACACTAATTGAAATTATGCCCCGAGTATATTATGGCTTTTAATATTGAGGAGACACTTAAGAGCAGGTTCCACCTCGACAACATGTACTTGGCAATATCCTGGTCACCCATTCAAAAGCAGTCCTCAGTGTTTTGTAACTTAACTTCATTATTACATTGAAAACACCCTGACTAATAACCTGTACTGTGCACTGACAGTCAGTACTGTAGTTACATCAGTACTGACAGTGACAGTACTGTATTATAGTCAGGTCGAGCAAAGAAGACATTCAAGAAAAGAAAGCTTCACTTCAGTTTGGTCGAGAAAAATAAAATATTAATATTGGTTTAAAAATGATAAATTTGGTCTCAAATTGTAGAAAACATAATCTATACTGTATATTTACCCGAACATTTTTGTATGAATGTATAGTATGTCCAAGCAGAGAAGGCATTCTGGCAAGATGAAATTGACTCCAGCTCGGTCAATATTCGTTCAAAAATAATAATTTTGTTCGAAAATTGTAGAGCTGTATGTTAACTACAATTTTAAACCAAATTTATAATTTTTCAACCTATAAGGACCGAGCAGGAGAGATTTACCCATCTTGCCAGAATGTCTTCTTTGCTCGACCAGACTGTATACAGTTTGTTCGTATCCGTATTGGAGTGGGTCAATTGTTACGTGCCTTTAATAGCCTACAAAAACAATAATTTTGTTTTGTTTCAAATTGGTTGGTTGTGTACACAATTACTGACTGCTTTTGCTTTGTTCCTTTTTTCGTCAAAGTCGTACAGTTTTTTCAACTGTTTCCAACATTTTTATGACCCGTCTTCAAGAATTTCTCTGCTTTTTCAGTGGTTTAGTGGTCAGGGCCGCGTGTAAACGGGTTGGTGGGTTTCTAGTAGGGATGGATATATCGATGTTTGAGAATATATCGATACATCGATGGAAGAAAATATCGATATATGGTAGAAAAGATCGGTACATCGATAGTTGGGAATATTGATACATCGATGGTTGAAAATATTAATACATCGACATTTGAAATTATTATTGATACATTGATGGTTATTTATTTATCAATCTATTGGAAAAAACACATTGGTAAGAAAGATCAGGCATAGCCTTTGATATTTCCAACACAATTTTCTTTCAAATATAGTCCAAAATTTTAGGTTATAAGTCCAAATTTATTTTCCAGCCAAAGGTTTCTCACTCAAAGAAATGATCCAAAAGTGATGATAATTGGAAAATTTTGAAGGGTTGATCCGAAAAACACAGAATAGTTCCAAACTTTTATTGAGATAGGAAAATGATTTAGAACATTCATTTTGAAAACTCAAATTCTCCCATAGTGATTGTTTCATGCTTAGCCATTATCATTAGCTTCAATTCATTTCTAGGTTGTCTTGTAGAAGCATCAATATCGTAGAAATTGATGACTTGAAATATGTATTATACATATTATTATTATGTATTATACATATGTAGTATACATATTATTGAAATATGTATTATTTCATGACAATTATGATATATTACTAATAATGCTAATCTATTATTTGTGGAGAAACATTTTAAACCAATGTTAGTTGGTCTTGGTCTTGGTGTAGTCTGTCCAAACAAAGACGGCATTCTGGCAAGATGGGTAAATTACTCCAGCTCGGTCAATATTGGTTAGAAAATTAGAAATTGGATCTCAAATTGTAGAAAACATACTGCTCTACAATTTTAAACTGAATTTATTATTTGAAGAAATATTGACCGAGCCGGAGTAAATTTCCCATCTTGCCAGAATGTCTTCTTTGCTTGACAAAACTACATAAACGGGGATGCTTCATACGTGCCTAAAAAAAGTAAAAAATCGAAATCAAGGAAAATCTTGGTGAATTCAAAAGTTTCTCTTCTATTTTCTATAGTTTGCTCTATTTTGTGCCACACATCATAATATTTCAAAAGATTAAACTCGCATTATTTCAGCGCAACTCTGAAAATACTTATAAAAGCATTAGAAAGCCAGTCTCGTTTCAGGATTCGTATTTATTCTTCTTATAATTTGTTTTTTTTTTCTTTATTTTTTGTTTGAAATGTGCTCATTTACCATCCATCAGTGCCAATTTCAAGGAATTACTGCATGAAAATTGTATAGTCTGTCTAAGCAAAGAAGACATTCTGGCAAGATGGGGAAATGACTCCAGCTCAGTCAATATTTGTTCAAAAATTTTCAATTAAGTCTGGAATTGTAGAGCATAAGGTTTCCTACAATTTGAGACCAAATTTATCAATTTCAAACCAATATCGAGCGAGCTGAAGTCATTTTCCCATCTTGCCAGAATGCCTTCTTTGCTTGGACAGACTATGGTCTACACATAATTTGGTAGAAAATTGATCGTTTTCCATGGATTTTGTACATTGAACCAACTCAGCTCACAGAAGTCAAACTAAAACTGTCATTTCCTTTATTCTGGAAATCTTCAGCCGTAAAAATGTAGTTTATGTGGGTGGTCACTTCTCTTCTTTTTGTAATTTTTTTCTTTTGTTTCTTCTCCTTCTTCTTCACCCATTACCTCATCCTTCTTCTGTTCCTTTTTCTCCACCTCCTCATCCCCCACTTGATATGTTCTTCTCCTCCTCATCTAATCCTATTTCTACTCCTTGTCCTCCTACCACCCTCCCTTCCCATAATTATTCTCCTTCTCCTTCCTTTCTCATCCACCTCCTCTTCCTCTGCCTGTTCCTTTTTCTTCCTCCTCATCCTTCTCCTCCTACATCTCCTTCCATACTTCTGTCGTTTCCTCTTCCTATTTTTCTTCATCCTTCTCTTCGTCTTCCTTTTTTCCTATCCGTAAATCTTTGGCTGAGGCCGCACTGCCGGTGGGTAGAGCCTGGAGGGTGGAGGGTAGTTGGTAAATATAAAGAACATACACACCATTCACAGTAATACATCGTATGAATGGTATGTGTTCAGCCGCCATCTTGAAAATATTAAATATGGATAACCTCAAAAAAACAGAATGACGTCATACCATTCATACGATGTATTACTGTGGATGGTGTGTATGTTCTATAGATTTACCAACTACCCTCCACCCTCCAGGCTCTACCCACCGGCAGTGCGGCCTCAGCCTTTGTGCTTTGTGATTCACATTGCATCTTGCATTTATCAGGATTTATATTTAAATAAAATAAGTACTGGAGAATAATTCAGTGTAATCATCAATTATCTTCATTGATGATCTTTTCATAATGGGAGAAGCTTAAGAAAAATTAATTTTTTTCTTAAAAGATAATGAATTATGCATTTTCTTTATCAGCATTTTTACCTTGATGAAAAACATGTATTCAATCTCATCTAAACCTTCAATATATCATATTCAAGTAGGCAGGATAGTTTCTAATAATGATATTGTTGTTGTTATTGACACTGGCGGCTAGTGCCCACGAAACAGGAGAAGTGCTGTGAAGTAAAAGATACGGGAAAAAAGAACTTCACCTGTTTCGTGAGTACAAGCCGCCAGTGGTTATTGACTACACAATATTATCAATTATATATAAATCACTTCAACATAATTGAATTCTCTGCTACTGTGTATGCCAGCCAATGAAATTAATCTGAAATTGGTCTCGAGTAATCACGTATTTGAAATTAGTTGAGAAGTAACCATTTATCGTTGGCATGAAGA
This sequence comes from Sogatella furcifera, assembly GCA_017141385.1. Taxonomy (NCBI): domain Eukaryota; kingdom Metazoa; phylum Arthropoda; class Insecta; order Hemiptera; family Delphacidae; genus Sogatella; species Sogatella furcifera. Next base: position 5,423,449 of record CM029558.1, read on the forward strand.
TAAAATTTCAATGTATTATATATTATGAACTGCATTTGATATTTGCAATTAAGACAATCTAAAATTATTGTTTTCAAGTAGCCACATAGGCCTATTTGAGATTAGTTGATAATTCACCATTCTATATTCGAGTTATCGTTCCACTAAGTATCAAATTTGAATGTATTAGCTGTTAGTGACTCCTCCCAATTACTGAAAATTACATAGGAGATACTGGAGCAGTTATAGCCTGTCCAAGCAAAGAAGACATTCTGGCAAGATTGGAAAACGACTGTAGCTCGTTAAATATTGGTTCAAATATTATGAATTTTCTCTCAAATTGTAGATCAGAATGTTTCCTACAATTTGAGACCAAATTTATAATTTTTAGAACATTATTGACTGAGGTGGAGTCAATTACCCATCTTGAGGAATGTCTTCTTTGCTTGGACAGACTATAGTTATTATACAATTTTGTGCAATTTTGATTGGTCACGGTTTGGCCAATCAGTGTTAAGTGATAGTGTAAAGTGTATTGTATAAGCTACTGTATAAAAGGAATAAATTTAGACAAGCTTCAGAAAATGTTTAAAACGTTGTCTCGCCTTGTCTATACGTTATTTGATGTAATTCTAGACTTGGATTACATCGTATTCACTATCTTAAACGTGTTACGCGGAGTTGGAAGTTACAGGAATAGACTGAAGTTTAGTCAGAACGTCAGAACCTATGATTTATCTGCTGTATTTAGCTACTGTGTTTAACTGGTTATCATCAAACAGGTTCTCATCTTAAACCCAATTCTGATTAATTCCCAAGTGTTCTACAACTTTTTTGAGTATTCGATGATTTTTGGTTGTTAACTTCTGTTTATTTTTTTGTGGATTAAATTCAGAGAAGGTTATTAGGAAGTTTCAAAGAATTCATAACAATTCTCATTGCGTATTTGTTTAAGTTATGCATACATGTTTAGCTTATTCAAATAAAATCATTGAAACTTGATAACATTTGTAGAATTGATGGTGATATTGTGAACTCTCTCCATGATAATGAGTAATTTCGGTTGCCATGGCAAAATTGTGATGTGTAAATTTCGTGCTCTAAATTCTTTCAAAATTCAATAATTTCCGATCGTGGATTAGTGCTTCGAGTGTTATTTTTGTGTTTGGCTCTATGAAATTTGAAGAAATTCATCAAAATTTCAATAACTTTGTACAATATTAACAACCAAAATAATTTCCCAACATGAGAAATTGAGGTTATGTCGGCTGTGGAACTTCTTCGGAACTCCACACAAAATGAGCCATACGATAATAATAATGATAATAAGTGAAATTTGACAAAATCTAAGTTTTTTTATCGTTGAAATTCGTTTATTTTCGATAAATTTATACTTTTGAGTTATCTTTCTTCCATTTTTGCATTTAATGAATTTTATAAAACATACTACTTGAAACGGAACTCGTATTTTTCTAATAGTATGATATTATATTTATGTTTGTCTAGTACATTGGTCAATATTTGCAGTAGCAGAATTCCTTTGTTCTATTTATGAAGATAATTGAAGATTCGAAGTAATTATTATAACTCTTTGAGTAGTTAAATTGATATTCATGTTTGTTTTCCAAGTTAGTCCGTTAAGTTATTGAGGGTCAAGTGTGAGAGAGAGCGTGCGCCCTAACTTCACCCTCACATGATATCAAATAAAGATGGATGGATATAGATATATAAAGAGCTTTATTGAAAAATCAATATTTTATAAGGAATAAATAAAATAAATATTACATACACTTTACAGCTTGGTCAAAGATATCAAATAAAGGAAGCTATTCTATTATATTCTATTGTGGGTAGTTGTTCATCTCCAACTTTCATGTGAGACTCAGTCATGTTGTTAGATGTGGTTTTAGTTTATTTTCAACTTCTAACTCAATAATAATCATGTAGTTGATGTGATTCACAAACCAAACACTTTCTAAGATTACACATCAGTTTATGTAGTTAGGATCAAAATTAATCAGCTCTTATCACGCTCAGGTTACTTTGAATCTTTTTGGATCTAAACTCTCGTATCTCTGATACGTTTCGTGACTCATCCTGATAGGATTTTATTTGTTTATTACACCTCCAATATAGTCTGTCCAAGCGAAGAAGACATTCTGGCAAGATGGGAAGATGACTCCAGGTCGGTCAAATTGGTTCAACAATTAAAAATTTTGTCTCAAATTTCAGATCAAAATGTTTTTAACAGTTTTAGACCATATTTGAAAGTTTTGAACCAATATTGATCGAGCTGGAGTCATTTTCTCATTATACCAGAATGTCTTCTATGCTTGGACAGACTATAGTAAGAAACGTGTAATTGAAAATGGAAGATGTTTTAGTATGAAATTAGATGCTGTAATTGAAATCAAGGATGATTGTTGGTTTTTTAGGGTGTAATTTAATTTGAAAAGGGTGCGTGATAAGTAGATAAAAGAAGATAATTTGGTTGAGTTAACAAATGTGAGGATGTGTTCAAAATGGAGGTCTGTGAAGCACGATTCATCAAACTTTAAGTATGTGTAGAATAGTATATTTGTTTTAGAAAACACTTGATTTACGTACGGTGAATGTATTATTATTCACTTCTTAAGCACTTGACTCATGTGTATAGTCTTTCCAAGCGAAGAAGACAATCTGGCAAGATGGGAAAATAACTCCAGCTCGGTCAATATTTGTTCAAAAATTATAAATTTGGTCTCAAATTGTAGGAAACATTAAGATTTACAATTTTAGACTTTAATCTTTGAACCAATATTGATCGAGCTGGAGTAATAGTTATAGTTCGAGTTGGAGTTATAATTCAGTGCACCAGAGATTGATAATGATGTAACAACCGAAACCGGTAACTCGAATTTCTTAATAAATCAGTGGTTTGACAACATCTTGTCTTTTCATTGAATATAATAATGCTGAGTTTATACAATGCCAATAATTGATGGGACAAATTTCAGAACGTCAGAAGACTTCTCCTTGTGCGCTCCAACAGCTGATGATGTCAATTAGATATTAATTTAGCTTTGCCTAGATGTTCGTTTGAAAAAGACAATAGATACTTTACATCAGCTGTAGCTTTCAGAAGACAATTGGCTCGCCAATTTATTGGCATCTTATAAACTCGCCTTAAAGAAACATATCAATGTGTTCTCAACATTCTTCTCATTTTAAGGTTAGTTTCAGATTGTAGTCGCTGTGAGAACAAATATTATGATATACATGTAATTATAACACCGCCAGGCTTGTCAAGTCCATGACAGCTTGTTAGCATACCTTCAGTCTCATTCAAACAGGTTCACACGGTACAAGAACACTTCCAGCAGAATTTTTCAACACTTTTTAAATTTATCAGATGACTTTTAGAGTTTTAGAAGATGTGGAACAAGCTTCAAACTCTCGAAACATCCATAAAATAAACGATTAAAATATAAAACAACTCAAAACTTGTATAATCGGTCCAAGCAAAGGAGACATTCTGGCAAGATGGGAAAATTACTACATCTCGATAAATATTGAGACAAAAATTTAAAATTTGGTCTTAAATTGTAGAGCAGAATGTTTTCTACAATTGAGACAGAATTGATAATTTTTGGAGCATTATTGACCAAGCTAGAGGCATTTTCCTATTTTGCCAGAATGTGTTCTTCGCTTGGACACGCTATTAAAACTAAGTGTGGTTAGTTCAGTTCAAGATGACATTTTGGAAAGATGGGTAAATGACTCCAGCTCTGTCAATATTGAGCCAAACATTATTAATTTGCTCTGAAATCGCAGGTTAGAATATTTTCTACAATTTGAGACAAAATTTATAATTTTTGGAGCAATATTGATCGAGCTGGAGGCATTTTCCCAGCTTGCCAGAATGTCTTCTCTGCTTGGACAGACTACATTATTATAATCGCTGAGATGAGATCGAGTTGGGACGGAATTTCCATATAGTAAAAAATTCAGTGAAGTTTTTCAAATCGTCTAATAATAGAGGGGAGATTCATGATAATTTTTAATGTCACTTTGAATCTGAAGACTTAATAGTTTGAGTTTTGAGTGGTTGAAAAAAGTTGGGTATCAAGTTTTTTTGAACAGAAGTCAAATGTTGCTTGAACATTTCAAGTGTCAAAAATTTATGTTGATATGGTTGTTATAGCCTAATTTTTGTTTTTTACAAGTGTTCCAGTAGGGAAAAAGTAGACACTATAATCCAAATTTGTAAAAGAGGTTTGTTCTTCCATAAAGTTGAGTTAGGAATACAGTGGTACTACTGCTCTTGGATGGATGAGTAGTATTTGACCAGGTAGCCTACATATTGACGAGGTGGAACCTACCCTAAGGGCTCCTCATCTTTGAAAGTCATATGAATATTTTTCTTCCATGAAATACTTTGATGTTACTAACATTTCTATTGCTATGAACGTTTACTTCTCTTGGACGTCTCCTTCTTCGTCTTCTCCTTCTAGTTCTTGTTCCTCTTTCTATTCCTCTTCATCTTTTTCTCTCTCTCCCTCTTTTTCAACTTCTTACTTCATTCTTTTCTCTTCCCTATTCTTTTTCTCCTTACTCCTTCCTTACCCTCTTCCGACTTATTCTCCTTTTCCCCCTCCTCTTCTTCCTCTTCCTCCTCCAACTCATCCTCCTTCTCCTTCTCCTCCATCTCCTTTTCCTCCTCCTCCTCCTCCTCCTCCTCCTCCTCCTCCTCCTTCCCCTCCTTCCTCCTCATCCTCCTCCTTCTTCTCCTCCTCCTCTACCACCATCTTCTCATTTTCTTCTCCGTTTTCGTCTATTTTATCTCACCTTCCTCTTTCTTCTTCTTCTTCTTCTTCTTCTTCTTCTTCTTCTTCCTCCTCCTTATTCTTCTGTTTCTTCTTCTTCCCCTCTTCCAACTTATTCTACTTTTTCCCCTCCTTTTCCTTCTACTCCTCCTTCTCCTCCTCCTCCACCATCATCTTCTCATTTTCTTCTCAGTTTTCGTCTTTTTTTATCTCACCTTCTTCTTTTTCTTCTTCTTCTTCTTCTTCTTCTTCTTCTTCTTCTTCTCCTTCTTCTTCTTCTTCTACATTTTTTCTAATGGCGCTCTACAGATTTTATAACGGATTTCCGGACCAGCATCCGAAATGGAGCGTGCACTCACCTCTTTCTCAATTTCTCTCTCTTACTCTCTCTCCTCGCACTCTCTCTCTCTCACTCTCTCTCTCTCTCCAATGCAACTATTTTCTATATATATATATATTTATACTTGTCTACGGTTATAAATAGTCTGACATATAAATAAGTAGCCTACCTATATAGGATGAAGGCCGCTACGGTATCGTTCCAGTCTGTAAACACCAGGTATTCCCCACAGATATAGTCTGGTCAAGCAGAGAATACATTCTGGCAAGATGGGAAAATGACTCCGTATCCGTCAATATTAATTGAAAAATTAAGAATTTAGTCTAAAATAGTAGGAAACATTCTGATCTACAATTTGAGACCAAATTTATAAATTTTGAATCAATGTTGACCGAGCTGGAGTTACTTTCCCATCTTGCGAGAATGTCTTCTTTGGTCGTCCAGAGTATATCTCCACTTATTTCCTACAATTCCTTCTCATCTTTTCTGTATCCTTTGTCAGAATTTTTCTTCCATTGAAGTTTTTCCATTTTCTCCTTGTATTCTGTCTTCTCCTTGTCAGTTATTTTTTTGGTTTTCAGAGTGTTTGTAGTTCCCCCAAAAACAATTTAATCCAAAATAGTAGATTTTCTTACCGGTGACATAAGAACATGAGTTCCCGTCCATGAATAACGGCGCTATCTGGTGCAAGAGATTGATAAAAATTACATTGTTCTTGTGGGACTTAATTTTGCTTTTCGGCATTTGGCCAACTATGGGCCTACTAAAAAAAATAATAATTCCAATAGTGGAATTAGATTAGATTTCTTTATTCATATAGACAATAACAATACATTCACTCTTCAATATTGCTTAAATATAGTACGTTATAACATAAACGTGTACCTCTATTATACAGAAATAAATATACAGTAGCTATTACTTTTATATAAACTTCACGAGCTGAAAACATAGTAACACTATTCATCAAACACGGGTACACATGAACGCGAAATTATAGAAATTTTACTAAATTATATTCAATTGGCAATTTTTTAAATTACGATTGAATAATTGTCTAGATGGAAAGGCGAAGTTTAGACATAAAGATGTCCATTATTGGGAAAGGACAACAAAGATGTCCTTTCAATTAACACTTGGCCTTGTGTAAGATAAGATAAGATAGATGTTAATTGATGATGATATAGTAATATATGAATAAGATATAAAGAGAAAATGAGAGAGAGAAAATGTGAGAGGGAGAGAGAGAGAGAGAGAAAGTGAGTGCGAAGAGCACCTATAAGTTGACCTGCAGTTATGGACCACTTGGCACGGCTCAGTGCAGGAGGCTAGCTGAGCTGATTGCATTCTGAGCAGGTGCTGATGAATTCAGATCGCAGCCTGCCAGTTCAATTCGTTTCCGCCTTATTAAAACTCGACTACACTGCTATAGTCTGTGCAAGCAAAGAAGACATTTTGGAAAGATGAGAAACTGACTCCAGCTCCGCCAATATTAGTTCAAACAAATTATAGTCTTTAAATTGTGGATCAGAATGTTTCTCACAATTTGAGACCAGATTAATAATTTTTGAAATAATATTGACCGAGCAGGAGTCGTTTTCCCATCTTCCAGAATGTCTTCTTTGCTTGGGCAGACTATCATTGTCGATTAGTTTTATAGCAGACTGCAACGAAATTGCAAATTGATTAGCTGTTTTTAGAAGTGGAAGAAATCGGTGATGGGTATTGTTCGATACATCGATGTTTTTAACACTGAACATCGATGTTTTCAACACTAAACATCGATGTTTCCAACATTGAACATCGATGTTTTCAACATTGAACATCGAGGTTTTCTACATCAAACAACGATGTTTTCGACACCAAACATCGATTTTCAACTTCAAACATCGATGTTTTCACATGAATCGAAATTGGATCAATACCAAATACACAAATTTTTGGATTGGAATTTCTTTAGGAAGAAACGATTGAAATTTAATGTGAATGATCGGATTAAGTTGATAGAGAATCTAATAAATTGATTGGATACATGGATAGAAAGCCCTTGCTCAATAAAATGGTAACATAGCACAGTATTAGGCCATAGCCATAGGCAGCTATTCCCACACTCAGACTTGAGTCTTTGTGGGGAATATTCCCCATTAAACTATTGTTTATGATTATACTGTACAAATTTACTTTAAATTTAGCGAATAAAACACCATTTGAATATTTGAATTTGCGCAATGGGTCACTATTAAAAGAGGAGAATGTAATAATGTTATTTTTTGTATTAGAATGCGTACCTTACTACAGAAATACGAATGCAGGGCATGTAACAATTTCAAGTTTCTCCACTGGCGGCTCGTACACACGAAATAGGTGAAGTGCCCGAATCTTTTACTGTACAGCACTTCACCTGTTTCGTGGGTACGAGCCGCCAGTGTGTTTCTCAATCAAAAAATACCAACAACTAATTATTCCTACACTTTTTGGTTGCATGATGCATGAATCTCACAATATTGCCTACGAATGTGGAAATTAAAAACTAATTTGTAATAATTACTCTCGCGTCGCTCTTAGTACCTTCAACAGATGTGAATTCAGTTGATGTGTTTCTTTGGTTTTGAGGAAAACTCTAGAGAAAAATAACTAATGAAATAAAATGTTGAATTAATGTCATTTTGTAATTTTGGAAACCTTCTTTTATAGTCCACATAATAGAACCGCAAAATATAATAAGAAGAATCATGGTGAAGTCGAAATGAAAATAAATTACAACAATTTAGCAAAAAATAGAGTATTTTGAATAACAGATTATTTCAATAGAGTTTTGTAAACTTTAACCCTAAATCTCCAAGACAACAGTCAGCTACATACAGAGTGTTTCAGGAGGAATGTGCAATACTTCTCAGGCTGATTCCTTACACCAAGTAGACAAAAAAGTTCCATGGGACCAACCCCCAAAAACGCTTTTTTACTGAGATAACAATGGCGCAAAATTGAGATTTTTCAAAATATATTAATTTCTCTAATTTTTTAGAGGCTTTAGTGAGGTTCTAAAATAATCAAACCCTATGTAAAATTAGCTGCAAAATTCAATGAAATCAGTTCCAAGTTTGTAACTTCAACGTTTATTGAGATAATTGAAAAAATATGCTAAAAAACGCTATTTTTCAAAATTAAGGGTTATAACTGGATAAGGAATCATGAAATTGTATTTTTTAATAATGGAAGTTGGAGAGAGCCGGATTCTAAAGAAAAAGTTAAATGGCGGCGATTGTGTAAATCTTACCCAAATCCCAGAAATGGCGATCAAAAATCGCGAAATTGACAAAAGTAATCACAAATTCATCACAATCGCTGCCATTCAACTTTTTCTTCAGAATCCGACTCTCTTCAACTTCCATTAATAAAAAATACAAATTTATGATTCCTTATCCAGTTATAACCCTTATTGTTGAAAAATGGCGTTTTTTAAGCATATGTTTCTAATTATCTCAATAACCGTTGAAGTTACAGACTTCAGACCGGTTTCATTGAATTTCTCAGCTAATTTTACATAGGAATTGATTATTTTAGAACTTCAGTAAAACCTCTAAAAAATTAGAAAAATAAATATTTTTTTGAAAAATCTCAATTTTCCGCCATTGTTATCTTGTTAACAAAGCGTTTTTGGGGGTTGGTCTCATGGAACTTTTTTGTCTACTTGGTGTAAGGATTCCTGCAATCATATGATAGTTGAAATCCGAAAAAAATCAGCCTGAGAAGTATTGCACATTCTTCCTGAAACACCCTGTATTCAGAAATGTGACAAGTCACCAGTCAAATGAGTTCAAATCAAAGTATGATGTAGTGTGATGATGAATAAATAAATAAATATATCGATTCAAGAGCGACCTCAACAAACCTTTTCGCTTTCGTAGACCGCTTTCAGACTGTGCTAACAGAGCTGGGCTTTAATAATTATTGACTTTCGCCAACCATTAGTTTTGCTTGTGTCTGCTTTACAGTATAGCCTATACCGCCTATACCTATCAAGTTGGCCTAAGATATTAATAGCTCCAAATATTAAGAGTTATTACACCGAATATCAAGAGTAGAGATATTATTATCACCTTGAGAGTATTATAGTCTGTACAAGCAAAGAAGACATACTAGCAAGATGGGAGAATGTCTCCAGCTTTGTCAATATTGATTCAAACATTATAAATTTGGTCTCAAATTGTTATTAACATTGTCATCTACAATTTGAAACCACATTTATAATTTTTGAGCCAATATTGACCGATCTGGAGTCATTTTCCCATCTTGCCAGAATGTCTTCTTTGCTTGGACAGACTGTTCACGTGATTGAATGCGAGTTGATTCTAACCTGAAGTCTGAATTATTCGGTTACGATTATTGGTCTTGACATAAAATACGCAGACAGAGTGAGATCAATTACTAGAAAGAGAGGATGTGAGAGAGTGAGAGAGAGTAGTTGGAGAGGAAGTGGAAGAATGAGTGTGTGAGAGAGAGAGTGAGTGAGTGAGGGAGAGAGAGAGAGAGAAAGTGTGAGGGAGGGAGAGAGAGATAACTGGATCGTAAATCAGGTAATTTGCATCATTAAATCAACGGAGCGTGTTTAAAGTCATTAAATGGCGGTAAAAGATGAATGAAAATAAAACGTAGGTAGGAGAACTTTCTCAATCGATGGAAGAAGAAGGTGGAAGAAATAGAGCAAAGATGAGGACAAGGAGAATAAAATTGAAATTAAAGGAGTTGGTGAAAAAAAACGGATTTTCTTTTCACTTGTGCTGAGTTTTGTTTGTTTTTTATCGCGATTTGTGTGAGATTTACACAATCACGGACATTCTATTTCTTATCATAATTTGATCATCCACAATCTCAATTAATACTATTCAATTATGAAATTAATAATATAGTATTAATATTTAATAATATTCAATATTCAGTTACTTCCCTTCACGTTTTAAGAATATTTTGCTTGTTATCCCAATAACACTTCATGTTACAAACTTTCAACTGTTTCCATTGAACTTCTAAGCTAATTTTAAAAACGGAATTATCATTTTGGTGCCTGAATGAAGCCTTTAAAACATTATAAAATTATAGATTCTTTAACAGAAGTGGATTCCTCTGACATTAGCAATTGTAACAAAGCAATTATGAGGGTATATCCTTTGGAACTTTTAAGAAATTCTTTCAAGGTGTAAAGGAATCAGACTGAGAAGTTTGGCACTTTTTTCCTGGAACACTCTGCAAATAGGAATAATAAATTCAATATTTCACTAGATGGATCAATCATAAATCATAAAGTTTTCAAAATTCAAAATTCATTTATTTATCCTATAAAGAAAACACAAGTCACAAACTTAGAGATAGAGATTAGTTAATTACATTATAATAATATCTTGCTCATTATCTCAATAACCATTCAAGTTTATTGAATGCTCAGTCTATCTGAGCAAAAAAGACATTCCGGAAATATGAGGAAATGACTCCAGCTCTCAGTCAATATTGGTTTCAAATTGTAGAAAACATTCTGCTCTACTAGTTGAGACCACATTTATAATTTTTAATCTAATATTGATCGTGCTGTAGTAATTTTCCCATATTTCCAGGACGTCTTCTTTTCTTGGACAGACTATACAAACTTCTAAATTGTTTCATTAGCTAAATTATACAATAGCTCAGCTAATTTTTATCTCATTGAGATAATTTTTATTAACATTTAGATCTTGAATGAGCTAACTCCAATAGTTCAGTTAATTTTAATAACATTTAGAGTTCAAATGCACCAGGGAAACAAACATCAATGATTGGAACTCGATCTCACTGCACTTCTGTAGTTATAATTTTATTATTTCGTAACAATCTCATGGAACCTGCTGTGTCGAACCTGTATGATTGCAAAAATGTAACACTATTAAAGTCATACGTAACATCATTATATCATGGTTTATACAGTATGGTCTGACACCTGTACTTGTATAGTCTGTCCAAGCAAAGAAGACATTCTGGCAAGATGGGAAAATTACTCCAGCTCAATCAGTATTGCCTCAAAAATTATAACTTTGGTATCAAATTATTGAGCAGAATTTTTTTTACAATTTGAGTCTAAATTTGTAATTTTCAAAGTAATATTGATGGAACTGGAGTCTTTTTCCCATCTTGCCAGAGTGTTTTCTTTGCTTGTACAGACTTTACTTGTTCTGTATACTTATTTACACTATACAGGTTCTTATTCAGTAAAATCCGTGTTGTAATTTGCCCATTGGATTATTATTAGCACAGTTTCAAAAGGGTCATAAAGTAAGGCCATTAGTATTAGTTGATTCAAAGTTGAATTCATTGGGTTCCATTAACCCAAGTTAACTGGTCAAGTTTGAATAATAAGATCAACTTGAAACAAAATCAAGTTGATTTGGCTCGATTTGAATTCTGAATAGCTTTGATATTTCCAAATCCATCTGTTTTGGTAACGGTATCCTATTAAATTAAGCGAGCAATTTCTGTATGCATGTATGTATTTATGTTTGTATGTATGTGGAACCACGGATCTAGAAAACGGCTCTAACGATTTCCTTGGAATTTGAAATGTAATATAACCGTGATGGAAAAAGAAGATTGCACCAGGTCCCATGTCCGGGAAAACTCTCTGGCAGGATTAATAAAAGAATTAAATATTCCTTCAGGAATAATCCCAAGTACTGCGTATAATGGCTGTTATCGTTAGCTGACCAACGCTATCCAGCTGGAGTAAATGGAGTTACATTAGAGTCTATAATACACGTTTTTGTCAAAAAATTGTGAGAGGTGATTATATCAATTTTGAATTTATTTTTTACATGAATCTCCTTGATTTTTTCCAATAACATTTATTCAAGTAATTCAACAGTTCGGTGCAGCTTCAGAGCGAAGCTCGGTACCAGATATTAATAGTAATGAGGAAAAGAGACATGAAGTTTGGGCACCACAGCACTGGCGGCTCGTGCCCACGGAACAGGTGAAGTGCTGTACAGTAAAAGATTCGGGCACTTCACCTGTTTCGTGGATACGAGCCGTCAGTGCAGCACAGTTGATTAAAAGTTGAATTCGTGTTGTTAAAGACCTCTTTACACTTCGGAGCTTTTTTTAGCATTAGTGATACAAAAGTAAGAAATTGAAACACAATTGATTAGAAAGGAAGCTCATTGAAATAAAATATTTGTATGTGACCGAGCTGGAGTCGTTTTCCCATCTTGCCAGAATGTCTTCTTTGCTTGGACAGATTATAACAGAAATTTCTTCTTTTGACTTGAAGTTGAAAGAACTTTTATGAAAGAATTTGATTTGAATTCACCACATTTCACTGGCGGCTCGTACCCGCGAAACAAGTGAAGTGCTGTACAGTAAAAGATACGGACACTTCACCTGTTTCGTTTGTACAAGCCGCCATTACCACATTAGAAAGTATTTCAACCATTCCCAACTTTCCATCGATGACAAACTATTTAGAATACCACAAACTATCTAGTTAAAAACTCATGTAAATAAACTAATATCACAGACAAGTTTATGACAAGTGGGAATTTTAGTTATTTACATTGAATATAGATTACATAAATATTTTAACGGTTTATGAATGCTATTAAATCAGATATTTTTGACAGGTACAGAGTTATTCCTTGTATACCCGCTATCAACAGAGTGAATACTTGTATAGTATGTCCAAGCAAAGAAGACATTCTGACGATATGGGGAAATGACTCCAGCTCTGTCAATATTGGTTCAAAAATATAAATTTGATCTCAAATTGTGGATCAGAATGTTTTCTACTATTTGAGACATAATTTGAAAATTTTGAAACAATATTGACCGAGGTAGAGTTATTTCCTCATCTTGCCAATATGTCTTCTTTCCATGGACAGACCATAGTGTTATACTAGGAGCAAGTTTTGATAGGATTATACTCGCATAAGGGCCTTAATAACTGAGTCCCAGCTCTTAGAAACCTACCAGTCCTTATCTCAAACCCATAAAGGTCAACTTGTAATAGCTATTTCAGGTACCTAGAAAAGTAACATTTTTAATCTTGGAGGTGTAAGTTCATTTTTCAAAAACTATAATCAATCAAAGGTTTTCGATATTATTTTTTGAAGTGGGATGTAGTTTTATGAGAGCAATGTTTGATTTCTTTAGTGTATGATAGGGCTCTATAATGACTTTTTATGGAGCTTGAGTGTATGGTGTCTATATAAGCCTACTGTAAGACGTATATACTTTAAGGCATTTTTTATCAACACCTACTTAAACATCAGATATATTAAAGGTGAAATGCATGAAAATAGTACAATGGAAACTGAAACAGCTGAATTCCCCCTTACCTCTCACACACATAGACTTTGAAATTTTCTCAGTTGTATTATGAAAATATAAAATAATTTTCATTTATTATCAGCTGAGTTGGTAATGTTGAATCAAGTGTCACTGAACCATTTTCATGCGTTTAATTTTAGTATAGTCTATCCAAGCGAAGAAGACATTCTGGCAAGATGGGGGAATGACTCCAGCTCGGTCAATATTGGTTTAAAAATTACAAATTAAGTCTTGAATTGTAGCATACATTCTGATCTACAAATTGAGACCGAATTCATCATTTTTAAACAATATTGATCGAGCTAGAGTTATTTCCCCATCTTGCCAGAACGTCTTCTTTTCTTGGACAGACTATAAGTAACTACAGACTAAACTGATAACTTTTTTGTAGGGATATTTAAATTGATGGTTTCCAATTGTCACTAATTTGACAATTTTATCACCCTCCATTTTATTTTATCTTTCAATTAATCGGACATATCAATCACTCGATAAAGTAGAAATCGACCTCGCGTGTTTCAGCCATAAAGGAAAAAGTTACATCATTACAAATATAGGATCAGTCATCATTAACGATCCCATTTTTGAAGCGCGCTTAGGAAATCCAAATTAACTTATCCAAATAAAACTAAACTGAACAACTAAAAAGCTTAGAAGTTGCGGAAAAAACAAGAAAAGCACATGACAGAAAGCCGGAAAACTTTCAAAGAAATCCAATTCAGTAGCTAACTTGCTACTGGTGTTGCAAGTCAGCCTGTTCAAGCAAAGAAGACATTCTGGCAAGATGGGGAAATTACTCCAGCTCGATCAATATTGCTTCAAAGATTATAAATTTGGACTTAAATTTTATATTAGAATGTTTTCCACAATTTGAGATTGAATTTATAATTTTTGAACCAATATTGAACGAGCTAGAGAATTTTTCCCATCTTGCGGAGATGTCTTCCTTGTTGGTACAGGTTATACAAGAATGTGAGATTTGTCGGAATTAATGATCTATTAGAGTTTTGAGTAGTATTTTCCGCCTACAAAGTTGTAACATCTGGCTCTCCTGATTGAATTTATTGTGATTATTTGTCTCCACAACTTTTCTTTCCTCATTCAACATCATTATTATTTGTCTGAACACTTCATTCTTTATTATGGTTGTCTTCCTTCTCGTAGTCGACCAACTGCACCTGTTCAGAATGAAGACAACTTTACTAATATGAGGTAATTTTTTCACGATGTTTCGTATTTTTTTAAATAATTTTTTTTCTGAGGCTTCAAGTATTATTACGTTAAAAATTTGAATTCACTAATTATTTAAAAATTCATTACATGAGCTTCTAGGATTGTGGGTGGGCAATGAGACTTAACAGACCAGGAGGAGAGAATTACTTAAGTATAATCTATTATAATTCTCAATTTCTCCAACTTACTGAATATTCAACTCATCTCAATGTCACTCTACACGGCAGATATCTGATATGTAGTAGTGATACATAAGTCCAAAATTGATACGCAATCGTACAGGAAGGAAGCTCATTGACACAAAATATTTGCAACGTTGGGTTGCAAAGTGGGCTTAATAGCTATTAAGTGGTTAGCTTGATGATTTGATAATGCCAAAAATTGGGAAAGGATTGCCATTGGCTCTCTGAAACTCAGTTTTTTATTATTATTTTCCAAACTCGCCTATCGGCTCGTTTGTAACCATAATTATTAATATGTAAAAACGCCTTTCCCACACTCATTATGTAATATACTATTTTCAAATGTTAAAATTCTCTCGAAATATTCAATCATTGAGAAATATAATTAGCTTATAATTTGTGAGTATGAGCATTGGAAATCACTGTAGAGATTCACCTTCTCTGTGCCCATATTAATAACTGATTTAAATGAACCTCAGAAATTCGCGCAAGTTGGGAAGAGACGCCATCACTGTGTAAAGTGTATTGGGACGACGTGTCTTGTCAGCTTGCACGAACTATAGCTACTGTAGAGTGTCTGACATAGTCTGTTCGAGAAAATAAGAAATTCTGGCAAAATGGGAAATTACTCCAGCTCGGTCAATATTGGCTCAAAAACTACAAATTTGGTCTCAAATTGTAGAAAACATTCTGCTCTATAATTTGAGACCAAATTTCACCAATTCTTGAACCAATATTGATCGAACTGGAGTCATTTTCCCATCTTGCCAGAATATATTATTTGGTTGGACAGGCTATAGAAAATGATCCAAATACTCCAAAAGTTCGCGCAAGGTGGAAAAGACGCCGTCACTGTGTAAAGTGTATGGTGGCGACGTGTCTTCTCTGCTTGTGCGAATCACAGCTACTGTTGAATGTCTGATATCATGCTGGTACTTGACTTGTTGATCTTGTCGCCGACACAATCACCAGCCGCCATCAATTATAATTCTACAAATGGACTCTCACTCTTCCAAATAACTTGAATCAAATTCCAAAACTGGAACTTGTTTGAAGAGCCATGAGCCATTAAGATTTTGCGTTCCGAAACAATCTACAACCAGTAAGTAAGATGAAGGGGAATAGAAAGAGGGGAAAGGAGGAGGAGAAGTGGGAGAAAATGAAGAGGAGGAGGGGGAAGAAAAAGAGTAAGAGGAAGAGGAACAAGAAAAGTAAGAACAGTTCTCATAAATGTCTGTCTAGACTTTAAATAATTAAAATTAAAGTACCCTTTTTTCAAAAAATATTTTAAATAACTCTCCGAAACATGTAGTGTAAAATAAAAATATTTAAAAAAGGTACTTTGATTTTAATTATTTAAAGTTCTAACGAATACAGTAGCCTTAAGAGAAATTGAGTAGGCTGTGCCTGTCTAGGTATACTTATATATTATTGAAGCCTTACCGTATTTTATCACTACAGTGTGTATAGGTATGCTCTACATATTTTATTTCGATTGAAAGTATCTACTTATACGTAGGCTATAAGTACTGAGGCTACGTAGACCTACTAAGGGTATCAAAAAACAGTTTCGGGAATACAATATTTCAAATCAAATGTTTTATTTATTTTGACAGTTGAACAATACAATTATCAAAAGAAACAAGTTTTAAAAGAAAGTGTATACATCATAAAAAAGGTTTATCAATAGTGTTTCATATTCAGAAATAATGCTAAAGAAATATCAAAATAAAAAATACTACTAGCTAAATTATGAAATTTGCTCGCAAATATAAACAGAGTATACATGGAAAAAATGTTTTTGATGTTGAAATCATTCACTCACAGTTTCACACACCATTCACACACTTGAAAAATACATGTGTCTATAAAATTAGCCTATTAGAGATGAATTAGCCTATAGAGATGAAATAGCCCATTAGAGATGAAAGTTAGCTGATGACAGTGAACAAACTCTCAATATATTCAGGTGGAGAAAAAAATTATTTATTTTATTTGTATATAGGGTTAATGTATTTAAAGGTAGCAAAATCTCCACAAACTTCTCCTGCGTGGTTTCATTGAGTTTTTACTTTTTGAATATTTACCATTTTAAATAGATTTTTTTAATAACCATTTCTCAGTAGTCTTTCATGAATATTACTGCTTTGAGGTTGAAAAGACAGATGTGAGCAGTAAGCAACAATAACAGACAATATTTATTGTTAACACAAGTTTCATTGTCACCAGTTAATAATTTCTACAGAAACATTTTCAGGGTGGATGATTCAGTATAATTATATTTACTACATAATTATTCATTTTCAGCTTGTAGAGGTATGTAATGTTTGAAATTACTGTAGCTTCAATGCAGGGAGTTTCCTGAAAGAATAAATCAAACGTACATTAATAAACATAAAACCTTACAGATATCCTACTTATATATACGAACAAAAATATTCGAGAAAATGCTCTATATCTATAATTAACATACCTAGAACATAGGTTGCATACCTATTCACACATACTGTATAAATATAACTAACATCACTACAATATAGGCTACATATAGCCGCGTATCGACAGTCCGAGGCATGTGCTACGAATGAGTCTGTTGACACGTTACTTATATACTATATACTATACTATAATTATAATTATTTTTGATTATTGCAGATTATATTCACTCATATGCCTCAGCCATGAGTTTATACTTTGCGTCACCAGACTGTACTGCACTGTCGATACGCGGTATACCTATTTTCATATACTGTAAAACTATAACTAACGTAGCTACAACATAGTCTACATACTGTAACAAAACAGTCCCAAATTTCCATGGAAATTGGAAAAATATTCTAAAAATGGTACTCACCAGAAATAGTTTTTATTTTATTTAATAATGAATCATTAATCAATTCATAGTAGAACATAACCTACTCTCATCTGAAAACATCAAAAACTGTGAGGAGCATTTTATTATTTAATCAAGTAAAGTTCAAGGTAGAACTTTACAATACCTTTTTACACATACTGTTTAACTATAGATAACATAGCTATCACAACGGTTACATACAGTCTGTCCAAGCAGAGAAGACATTCTGGCAAGATGGGAGAAAACTCCAGCTCGATCAATATTGAATTAAATTAAAAGTTTGGTCTTGAATTGTAGATGAAAATGTCTTCTACAATTTGAAACAAAATTTTTAAATTTGAAAATAATATTTACCGACATGTAGTTATTTTTCCATCTTGCCAGAATGTCTTCTCTGCTTGGACAGACTATACATACATACATACACACAAACAAAAATATTTGGGTGCATATACGGTACATCTATAACTAACATATCTACAACGTAGGGTACATACCTATTTATACAACAAATATACACGGCTTAATGACATCGAGTCATTATTCAAGACAAAATAATCTTATACACACGCATACTAACTCAAATTTCTCGAAATATCTGGGTAATTTTCATTTTCTCCTCCATACAGAGTCCCGTAAGGTGGTCCGGCATTGTAATGTAGGTACGGTAAAAAATAATTACAAAAAAGAGGAATACGGTAACCACTTCCATACACATACTGGTTACTTTGATGTTAGGTAGGAAAAAAAAGATAAAGTAGTGAAGAGAGAGAAAGAGAGAGTAGATTTTGTGTGTAAGAGAGAAAGAGAGAGAGAGAGTAAGAGAGAGAAGAGATGCACATAGTTTGTGGCTAGATTCATTGAAACCACGGAAAGATAATGTAACCACAGGTCAATCCAGTACACAATGTTTTTCTATATCTATACAGTACATTATTATTTTTAAATCAGGCTTCTGTTTATTAATAGATATATGTTGCTAGTCATTATTTTTTTGACTTAATCGAAATTGTAGTTACGTTAGGTCGTATAGGATATTATACCCGACAATGACACATACACTTGAACATAAAAATTGTTTAGAAGAATTTTTTCATTTGGAAGAAATTGACCTGCAGATTTTGAGGTTATTTACGTGCGCAGTTATAGGGGTCAGGATGCAGTTTTTGTATGAGATATGGAGTTGTCCTGAGAATTTTCTTTAGAACATGAGGTGAGGACCTATACTGAGTTATATTTAGATTTCAAGGGTTAAGTTATAGGCTTACATTTTTTTGGAGTTTGTTCTCAGTAGGATATTCTGTAACAACTAAAGTCTGTAAACTCACTGGCCATTGATGTGGAACGCTTCATTACAGTATGCTGGGATAAAAATGAATGAATAAATAAATGAATGAATGAATTAATGAATTGATGAATTTTCTGCTTGGTCAATATTTGTTCAACAATTATAAATGTGGTCTCGAATTGTAGATCAGAATGTTTCCTACAATAAATTATTTCAGACCAAATTTATCGTTTTTGAACCAATATTGATCGATCTGGAGTCATTTTCCCATCTTGCCAGAGGGTCGTCTTTTCTTGGACAGACTATAGATGGAGAGACATTATCAGCTGTTAGTAGATTTCGTCACATACAAGAGACAGACGAAACCGCCTAACTAAACTTAGAAAGATTTTCACGAGATAGTAGACAGTAATCAGTGCAGAAGGCAAGCCCGCCTCACATGAGCACGAGCACGTTGCACGTACGTGACAGCAGTGTGAATCGGTCTCGACGTGACTGTGAAAAGGTTCCCAAAGGTGATTAATCGCAAATCACGTGATGTGACGTGGTCTTTATCCTATCAGAACTCGACTGCAAGGCAAGCCATATAGTTATAATAACTAGTGATTAGAATAGTGTTGTATTCAATTAGTGTCCCCGGCGGCCAAATAATTGACCCGTTTTAACTCTCAACTGATTTTTGATAACAGTTTTCACCTGATTGTTGCGGAACATCCACTTCACGCTTCTTCTTCTTCTTCTTCTTCTTCTTCTTCTTCTTCTTCTTCTTCTTCTTCTTCTTCTTCTTCTTTCTTCTTCTTCTTATTTTCTCCTCCCTTCTTCATTTTTTCTTCTTTTATTTTTGTTCTTGCTATTCCTCTGTTTTAGTGCTCCTTCTTCTTCATCATTCTTCTTCATCTTCTTCTTCTTCTTCTTCTTCTTCTTCTTCTTCTTCTTCTTCTTCTTCTTCTTCTTCTTCTTCTTCTTCTTCTTCTTCTCCTCCTCTTCTCCTTCTCATCTTCTTCTTCTTCTCATCCTCCTCTTGCTTCTCCTCTCTCCTTACTTCATCCTCCTCTTACTTCTCTTCCTTCTTCTCTTTCTCCTCCTTCTCCTTCACCACCTTCTTCTCCTTCAAATACTTATCCTTCTACTTTTCATTTTCCTCCTCCTTCCCCTCCCACTTGTCCTCTACCTCATTATCCTATTTCTTCCCCTCCTCCTTTTTCTCCTCCCACTTCTCCTCCTCCTCCTCCTCTTCATCCTATTTCTTCTCCTTCTTCTTCTTAGTCGTCTCCCTACTTCTATTCTTGCTCTTCTCTCTCTGTTCCTTCCACGCTATTTCCTGTATTTCAATCTCTCTTTTTACCTCTTTTTCTTGATCCTGTATGTGCTCAAATGCCTTCACGGTCATCTTTTCAATGTGGCATAGACGGAGTTCGGGTGGTCCTGTTGAAGGGGGGGCTGTTTTTCACTAAGAAATAATAGAATACACTTTTATAAGGTATTTAATACCCCAAATTCTCCAGCACTATTCTCCAAGACTGCCTGGCAGACCGCTTTGATACGGTCCTTAAAGAGCTAAGAGTTAATAACAGGCTTTTTCTACCATTTACACCATATAAACATATGCCAACTTGTGTGAAACATTCTAGATAGCAGTCACGTGATTGCACTTCAAATGACTGGAAAAACGATTAGGAACGTGTAAGATACATTTTGGTTTGATTTAGGATTCCAACCGGGTTTCTAATCTGAAATTCTCCCAGACAAAACAAACGGATACGGACGGCCTTGAATGACCTTGTTGAATCGCCACCAAAAGGAACGTTTCCCTATACACGACACGACACGACGGTTGTAAGAGACAATTACAATTTTGTCCCTGAGCTAAAGCAGAGACAATGTAAATAAAATCTTGTCCCGAATTGTCTCTGGCTAAAGCAACAAGAACTGTGATCGACTCTTGCAGTCAACCGTCGTGTCGTGTCGTGTCTGTCGTGTCGTGTCGTGTCGTGTAGGCTATAGGAAAACGCTCCTTAAACAAAACGGTCCCAAATTTAAGCACCATCTCACGTTTCAACAAACAACGACATGACTTGAAAACACTGAATAAGTAAGTATAGAATTAATGCCTCTCCATACGGCGGATCGCTGCTATGCAGTAGTGATACAGAAGTCCAAAATTGATACACAATCGTATAGGAAGGAAGCTCCTTCACACAAAATATTTGCAACGTTGGTTTGCAAAGTGAGGCTAGCTCATCAATCAATGCCGAAAACCTGGGAAAAGTAAATATTTTCATTACAAAAAATGACTGTTTCATAAATCTTGTATATTAATTCAACTTGGAAAATACCTGAAATAAGTGACTGTTACATTAATGTTCTATATTAATTCAACTTGAGAAAAACCTGGAATAAGTGACTTTTTCATTAATGTTCTATATTAATTCAACTTGAGAAAAACCTGAAGTAAGTTACTGTTTAATTAATCTTCTATATTAATTCAACTTGAAAAATACCTGAAATAAGTTCAAATTGTCTTGAAATGTTTAATTATTAAGAAATAGAATCAGCCTGTTTCCAATAAGGCGGCGAGGCGATCTATGAGCATTGCGAATGTACCGTATCAACGAGCTTCCTTCCTGTATCAATTTTGTATCACTGTATCACTGCTGCGTATCAGAAATTCGCAGTGTAAAGAGGCCTTCAAATTTATTTATAAGTATTCTCTCTGCATTGAATCCTTCATGAGAACCGATTTATATGCAAGAAGAGATCCAAAGCTTGTCAGGAAGAACTGAGAACTTTGGCTTTGTTATTCTCAAATTTCTTGGCAGCTATTGTTTTTGTAACCTGAGAAGGCACGTGGTTATAATGTAAAGTGTATTATAACGGCGTGTCTTCTCAGCTTGCTTGAATTAGGAGCATTCAGCACCTAATTCATTCATGGTTTTTTATGGGAGGTTAGAGTCAGCAACATTGTAATATCGACTTCAGTTGAAGATAATTTATTCAGTGCATTGAATTGTCCCAGTTGTATTTGTTCTGTCTTTTATTTGGCTACAAAAAGGCATAATATGCGAAGTTAGGACTAGCAGATCCTCTCTTAAGCGGCTTTAGCCGCTACGTGGAAATGACTACGCTGCTCAAGCTGCCCGGTTTAAGGTCGGTATTACTCGAACATAGTTCTATTATCATAGTTGATCATATGGAAAGAGATGAAAATATGATTTCGTATTTTCATCTCTTTCCATATGATCAGATATGATCATAGAACTATTATCGTGTAATACCGGTCTAAATTCGCTGCTAGAGCTGCCCGGCGCTAGCTGCGCTGCTCTATTCATCGCAACTCTATTCACATAGCAATATTATAAATTTTCACCATGTTATTAGGGCTACTAATGTATAATAAATCAATGAATAGTGAAATTTACTTTAAAAAGGGTGAATTTGGGAATCTTGAAAGATTTTGAATCGTACCTTTACACTCAACCTTGGGGTTTAAATGAATTTTATTAATTTTTCTGGACTAAAATCGTAGCAAAATCCCATTTCTATAGAGTGTTTATTTCAATATTTATTTGCAAAGGTTATTCTGGTGATATTTTTTTAAACTCTCTCAAATTGAAAAAACTTTAAAACATTTAAATCTCCGTGAATCATTCCAAGATATACCTCAATTTCCTATCGTGGATAATTATTGAGGTTATTTTGCCGGTGGAACATCCTTTTAGGACTCCCCACCAAATATGGCTTACGCTAATAATGATAATAATTTGATAAAGCTTTCTTTTAGAAGAATATAAATTTTTTTCGCAAATCTTTGCACTGGTTCTTCACTTATCTATCATTCGAGGTCTTAGCACTAGCGGCTCGTACCCACGAAACAGGTGAAGTGCCCATATCATTTACTGTTTATCACTTCACCTTTTTCATGGGCATGAGCCACCAGTGGGTCTTGGATCTAAAAAAAAACGTTGAAAATTGAATCTCTCCGTAGAATTAATTAATTTGGAATCATTAGAATTCTTCGTTTCAAGTCTCGGAAATCTAAATTCAGTATTGACAAATATGGCGACCTAAACAAAGTTGCCAAATTCAGTCTCCTCGGAATGCATCGATTAGAATAAATTCCTCGTTTTTAGTCTCCCAAATTCACCAAAAATACCAAGATTTCTAAAGTTTTGCAGTGAAATAATTCGTGATTGAGATGATAATAATGAGCCGCTCAAACAAAGTCGAATAGTTCAAACCCCTCTGAAAGTGTCAAACATTATACTTCTGGTTTTGTAGCGTTTTTTAACTTTTTCTCATTTTCCAAATTCTTTATCTATCTCCCTCCCTCACTGTTCCTTGCTACCTCTCTATATGTTCTCTCTCTCTTGACTTCTCACTCTCCCTCTCTCTTTCTCTCTCTCTTTCTGTTTCTCTGTCTTATTTATTTCTCCTTACTTCACTTGATTTAGTTCTCCTATTTATCACCCTCTTCTTCTCTCACACACACACTCTCCTTCTCTCTCTTAATTTTCTTATTTCTCACTTTCTCTCTTACTATTCCACTCTCTCCTTATCTTTCTTTCCATTCTGTATCAATGTATCACTCTTCTCTCTTCATCAATGCCCCTATTTTTCTTTCTTCTATCTTCTATCTTATCTTCTTTCTTCTTCTATATTTTTTTATCTCTTTTCTCTCTCGCTCTTCTCTCTTCATCACTTTACATCATCTTCTCTTCTCCTCTCTCTTCATTTCTCTCTCCCAATTCCTTCCACTCTCTTCATACCTGTTCCTTTTCGTATCTACTTTCCTCTTCCTTCATCTTCTTTCTTCTTTCTTCTTCTTCTTCTTTCTTCTTTCTCCTTCTCTTCTATCTTCTTTCTCCTATATCTCTTTCTTCTTTCCTATCTCTCTCTTCTTCTCTCTTCTCTCCTTTCTCTTCTCTTCTCCTCTTCTCTCTCTCTCTCTCTCTTCTCCTCTTCTCCGCTCTTCTCCTCTTCTCCTCTTCTCTCTTCTCCTCTCTCCTCTTCTCCTCTTCTCCTCTTCTCCTCTTCTCCTCTTCTCCTCTCCTCTATCCTCTTCTCCTCTTCTCTTTCTCCTCTTCTCTCTCTCTCTCTCTCTCTCTTTTCCCACTCACACTTTCTCCCTCTCTCTTCTCCTTCTCACTCTCTTCCCTCTTTCTCCTGAACCTTTATTCGCAATAAATCAGTGGACCCAATTAATTGTTCAAATGACAGATTCTCTTAGCAGCCACAGTTGAGCACTTTGAATAATTTATAAATTATTTTCTAAAAGATCTTCACAGCTCATTAGCATTCATTCGTGGTATTAATGAGTTGCACAGTATAAGTGGTTGACCTCTTTTTCTGATCTGAAGTCTGTTTTTAGGCGATTTAGGACAAATTGATCTTGAATTCAAACCATTGAACATTGCTGATAATATTTTTGAAAAGCAATTAACGCTGAAAACTGTCAAGAGTAGCAGGAGGTGTGTAGTCTGTACAAGCGAAGAAGACATTCTGGCAAGATGGGAAAATGACACCAGCTCGATCAATATTGGTTCAAAAATCATAAATTAGGTTTCAAGTTGTAGATTGGAATGTTACCTAAAATTTGAGTCCATATTCATAATTTTTGAACCAATATTGATCGAGCTGGAGTCATTTTCTCATCTTGCCAGAATGTCTTCTTTGCATGTACAGACTATAGGTGCTATCCACACACCACGTTTTTTGGACGTTCGGTTTTTTTTTTAATTTATAAATTTTACCAAATTTAACAGATCTTGGCAAACACATGATGTGTTCCTGCGCACATCATAAATGTTTGCAAAGCTTCATACAATCTAGTAAAATTTAATAAGTAGACCGAAAATATAACGTTAAAGATCTTGGTGTTGATAAGAGAATTTTTTTTCGTCGGTACTTTGTCGTATCTTTTCTATGGTTAGTCATCGCGACAGAAGAAATCCTGTTTGTTTACGTTGTGACACTGGCGGCTCGTGCCCACGAAACAGGTGAAGTGCTGTACAGTAAAAGATACGGGCACTTCAACTGTTTCTTGGATACGAGCCGCCAGTGCTTGTGAGTTTGTTTATTGTGTCTCTAGTCATCGAAAATGAAGTATAATATAGCTGCCTTATTGATGAATTATCTTGGTTTTTGAATAATTATCTGGTTTATTTATCAATTGAATTATTGATCACTCGAAGAGAGAGTTCACTCAGTGATCGTGATGTTAAGTCACAAACTCTGTGGACCGCTCTTGGATGGGTAATCAGTATTTAGCAAAGTAGGCAATAGTCTGTCCAAGCAAAGAAGACCCTCTAGCAAGATGAGAAAATCACTCGCTTGGTCAAAAAATATTGATTTGATCTCAAATTGTAAATGTTTCCTACGATTTAGGCCAAATCAACAATTTTTGAACCAATATTGATCGAGCTGGAGTCATTTTTTCATCTTGACAGAGGATCATCTTTGCTTGGACAGACTATACATATTGGCAAGGTGGAACCTACCTGTAAGGGTAGTCCCAACCATTGAAAGTTTCTTATATTTTTATCTGGTTAATACAATTCTTCTGTAGAATTTGTCTTAAAAAAGCAATAATTTTTCTTTGCGTGATGCTGTAATCAATACATTAACTCCATATTTTCTCCTTTTATGGTAGATAGATAGATAAAATGCCTTTATTTTCCACTAAGTAAAATATATAAGTGATGTGGGCGAAGTTGATAGCACAAAAATCCCCTCTTCCACTCAACCCAATTTATTAATGGGAGGTTAGAAAAAATTCAAGTCCTCATAATTATGTTGTCGAATTTTCGCGACCCGAGTTTTTTAAAAATTTTCAGAACTCCAAAATGAACTTTAGTAGTAGCCTATTTAATCTTTGCAAAAATGTCGAATGTTAATAAACCTACTTATTAACTCGGGGTAGTATTTACATGGCGGGAAGATTTGAACGATGAAAAATTCAACTCACGTAGTAGAGTTCGCTCAAGCTGAGAAGACCCGCCTACAATAGCACTTTACATTCCAGAGGGGTCTCCTCTCAGCTAGCGCGTGCCATCCAATTTATCACATTGAATCTGGTGTAATTTTTCCAATTAACTGCAGAGCATGTTGATTTATTTTTCTGGTTTTATAAGCCGAAAACTTTGTTTCTTGCGTGTTAGATAGGTCGCTACCATTTATCAACAGAACATTTGCGTTGCAATATTTTTCTTCTCCAACAAAAATATTCGGTGACCAAAAAAGGAAGTAACGAAAAATTGTGTGTTGCAGTATGATATGATTCGTGCAAGATGAGAAGAGACGCCATTTAACGTGAAGTGTATTGTAATGGGTTTCTTCTTACCTAGCACGAACTGTAATCGTTGAAATTTTGTGTTGCGGGATGCTGCGTTGATATATAGTTCGCCCAAGATGAGAAGACACGTATTGCAATTTAAATTGTATTGTAAGGGGTGTCTTCCCAGCTAGCGTGAATTATAATCGTAATTAAAACATTGGGAGAGTTATTAAATAATTACAATAACAGGAGGATAACAAATTATGTGTCGTGAGATTCGCTTAGTTTGCCAGCGTTTTTCGACTATAGCGTACTTACATTCAACAAGTATAGTCTGTCCAAGCAAAGAAGACATTCTTGCAAGATGGGAAAATTAGCCTGCTCGGTTAATATAACTTCTAAAATTAGAAATTCTGCCTCAAATTGTAGATCAGAAAGTTTTCTACAATTTGAGATCAAATTAATAATTTTTGAACCAATATTGAGCGAGATGAAGGCACTTTTCCATCTTGCCAGAATGTCTTCTTTGCTTGGACAGAACATAATGTAATGAGAATTCAGAATTATATCCATAAATATATATTCACAGCAGTAGGACGGATAAGATCAATTAATCCTGACCTTTCTCTAAGTCTCTGTTTGTTTTCTTTTTCTCTTTTTTCTACTTTTTCACACGATCAAAACAAGTTTGGCATTAGAGGTTGGAAAGTTCAATTGCAAATCTTATGATTGCAGAGAAATTCCCAGTCTTTTCCATCTTTACTACTTCAGTCAGAGATTTTTCAAGTCTTTAGTTTTTCAGCCGATTATTTTTTATGAATTTATATTCATAATGCTATGAAAATATTGCACTCAAATACATGTTGGTTTGTAGATTGTGTTACAGAAATTAATTTATTTGTATTTTTACAACTTTTTTCTTATTTGCAGGTAAGGATCACTTACTAATTTTATACAGTTGTGACTGAATGTAAGGTGGCTCTGACATGAACTTTCTGGTGAGTGAAAATTGTATATTTTGATTATTGTAAATTACAGTTCATATAAGATGAAAACTGATAGGACTGCTCTTGGATGGGTGAGCAGTATTTTTCCAAGTACGAAGTACATATCATCAAAGACAATCTACAGATATAAGTACTAAGAACTAATAATACTTAGTCTAAGATATAATATTAATGATGTGGAACCTACCCGTAATAGTCTCTCCAACATTAAAGGCCGCGTACGCATATTTTTTCCTATTTTATTCAATGAATGGATGAATGAATTTTATCTTGCCAAAAGAGACATATTTCACATCTATAAGATAGCCTAATTCATCAAAACGCTATAAAATTGTCTCTTGAGTAAGTATTTATGAAATGTAAATTTATTTTCCCATACAGGGGTTTACCTTGGACTTTATGTGCTCCAATGTTTTTTTTTGTGTTATGTGATTTTGTTCTGTATATTTATGTAGCCTATGTTATATTTTTTCGGGTGAATAAAGAAATTTCAAATTAAAAAAAAGCTAATTGATAGGATAAAAATAGGCCTAAATATTGGTCTGGAATATTGATTTTAAAGAAAGCTAGAATACGATTTCCAAAAACACAGATTACTAAAACAAAAGTGTGTGCTTTCTCAATTTACTAATGAATATAATTGTCTAATACACTGACAATTAGTAACGTAAAGATACCCTTGAAGTATAATATGGCGGAAGTTTACCGTATATATGTGCCATCCCAGATAAGTTATAAATATTATGTTTCCAGACGTTTTGAGAACTTCAGCTTTAATGAGAAGAACCATAAATTTCGTGAAGTTGTCATGTGAATAATTAGATGTCATTGATGTATTAAGTTAATTGGTCTGCTCCCTATTCACAAAGTTATTTGACATTGAGAATATTTAGACAATACAATTAAAAATGTGAATAATTAGATGTCATTGATATTTCACGTTAATTGGTCTGCTCTATTCTTAAATTTATTTGACATTGAGAATGTAGTTATAAACTTTGAGAACCACAGTATATGGCTTTATAGTCCAGTAAATAAAGTCTGTCAACACGACCACACGGGTGTAGAGTGCATGAAAAATGCGACGATTTTTGACCTCGGGGATGTGTTTAGACTAGTTAAGAAGTAAACATACTAATGCCCGGTTTTTCCAAGCACACTCAAAGTTGAGAGACCCTCAAATTTTGATGAACAGCTGGCATTTTCTATGATAAGTATAGGAAATGTAGTAAAGTGTAGTAAACTTGAGGATCCCTCAAATTTAAGTGTGCTTGGAAAAACCGGGCATAAGTCCCTAAACCTGGGAGGTGAGCATAGGGTGGGAGGGGGTGAAAAGGTATTGTATAGCTTGTCCTAGCAAAGAAGAGCATCTGGCAAGATGAGAAAATGACTCCAGCTCGGTCAATATTGGTTCAGAAATTATTGATTTGGTTTCAATTGTAGAAAACATTCTAATCTAAAATTTGAGACCAAATCAATAATTTTTGAACCAATGTTGACCGAGATGGAGTCATTTTCTCATCTTTCCAGAGGCTCTTCTTTGCTTGGACAGACTATACTTCGAAAACTATATGGTTGTAAATAACAGGCTGTTTTTTTATCGTTTTGATGCAAAACTTGAGTTGAAAGCAGTTTCTTGATTATGTTGAGGAACTCAATTTGGGTGGTAAATCAGTTTCATACTGGATATCCGTCTTTTAGGATAGCTGTAGCATGTCCAAGCAAAGAAGACATTCTGACAAGATGGGAAAATGACTCCAGAAAGGTCAATATTTGTTTAAATTATCAATTTAGTCTTCAGAATTGTAGATCAGAATGTTTCTTACAATTTGAGACCAAACTTCTAATTTTTTAATCAATATTGACCGAGCTGGAGTCATTTTCCCAGGTTGCCAGAATGTCTTCTTCGCTTGGAAAGACTATAGGCTACATACTTGTAGGCTATGACATTTCGAAACAATAGGTGAAGCTCAATTTTATAGAAGTAGAAGATTGTCTCCAGGTTTACTTGTAATAAACCTATTGATAGACATTTTAATGGGGTTTATACAAGGAGAAATTGACGGAACTATACAACTGGTCAAAGTAAACAACATAAGCTATTGGAAAACATACGATTGATTGCAAATATCTGATTTATCCCCTTTCTTGAGTAACTATTCGAAAACATGACTGGCGCCTCGTGCCCACGAAACAGGTGAAGTGCTGTACAGTAAAGAAACGAGCACTTCACCTGTTTCGTGGGTACGAGCCACCAGTGGAAAACATACGATTGATTGCAAATAACTAACATCTTCCCTTCTAGTAAGCCCCCTTCAATTACTTATTGTAATTACTTTCCCCCATAATTTTTGCGTAGTCTATTGTTTCAAGTCCATTGTTTCCAGAAGGTGCCCCTACTACTTGTAGTGTTATTGACTATAGTCTGTCCAAGCAAAGAAGACCCTCTGGCAAGATGGGAAAATGACTCCAGCTCGGTCAATATTCGTCCAAAACTTATAAATCTGGTCTCAAATTGTGGGAAACTTTTTTATCTACAATTTAAGAACAGATTCATCATTTTTGAACCAATATTGATTGAGTGGGAGTCATTTCCCCATATTGCCAAAATGTCTTCGTTGCTTGGATAAATTTTGCTAGGAAGGATACTTACTGTTTTCTCTTGGTAAAACCAAAACTTGTGAAGCAATTAGGATTATCGTATACAGTAGAATCTTGTCAAGTCTTTTACACAAACTACTAATCGAGTAATTAGTGTAAATCGACGTTATTTTATTGATCTTTGTAAAATAATTGTGAAAAAATACAAGCGATTGAGTTTGTACTATTGTTCCTTTTACGAGGGTGAATCGAATAAAGACTTATATTCAGTTTCAAAAATGTATAGTTTTGCTATTGTTATACACACTCTGTTCCGTGTGGTATGTAGTATAGTCTGTTCAAGCAAAGAAGACATTCTGGCAAGATGAGAAAATGTCTCAAGCTCGGTCAACAATAATTGGACAATCACAAATTTTGTCTCAAATTGTTGGAAGTAACCCTGGAGAATTTCCTCTTGTTTGGAAGTTTCTGTTCAAAAAACAATTCTGATTCATCAAGAGTTGTGTGTTTATATTATGTGGATCAGGGCCTTCTACAAGCTTGTTTTTCTGTAGAGAAACCGGGCTTGTAGGATTTACTAATGAGAGATTGGATTTACAAGTTCTAAATTATGGAAAAAATGAGCTGATGTTACCGATTCAATCAATCAATAAATAAATCATTTATTCATTAATAATCTATTACAATGATCTATGATGAAAGATATTATAATCTGAAAGAGAAAGACTAGGCTTAGCCTGTACTATTTCTCTTTCAATTTCAATTGGTAATGATGTCCAAAAGGTTATGTATGTGTCACGCACTTCAAATTTCTGGTTCGGGAATATTCACAAGAATAATTCAAAAGTAAAAATAATTTTGAATTTAATAATGTTGTTAGAAAACCGTAAAATCACTTGAAAATTATTATAACTCCAATAACATGGAATAAAATTGAGAATTTTGACCGAAAATTCACAAACAACCACGATTGGTATGTTTCTATTTTATAGCCAACTGACTCAGAGCTTGTAAATTTGTCGTTTTCAAAAAATATATATGCTTTTAATTCTACTAATATCATTGAACTCATACATCAATATTAGGGTGGATATCCACTGATATAGACGTTCCAAACAAAGAAGACCCTCTGGCAAGATGGGAAAATGACTCAAGCTTGGTCAATTTTGTCTCAAAAATTATCAATTTGATCTCAAATCGTAGGAAACAGTTTGATCCAGTAGTAAGACCACATTTATAATTCTTGAACAAATATTGACCAAGCTGGGGTCATTTTCCCATCTTGCCAGAGGGTCTTCTTTGCTTGGACAGATTATAGTTTGACAGTTCATAGCAAGGTAATTAGAAAAGAAAGGCATCAGTCATCAAAATCGTAGCCGGGAGAAAACCGTGAGTTCTGACGTTATCGGTACCCCAGCTGTGAATTTCCTAACTTTTAGGCTGAGGCCGCACTGCCGGTGAGTAGAGACTGGAGGGTGGAGGGTAGTTGGTAAATCTATAGAACATACACACCATCCACAGTAATACATCGTATGAATGGTATGTGTTTAGCCGCCATCTTGAAATTCTTAAATATGGACAACATGACCTCAAAAAACAGAATGACGTCATACTATTCATACGATGTATTACTGTGGATGGTGTGTATGTTCTATAGATTTACCAACTGCCCTCCACCATCCAGGCTCTACCCACCGGCAGTGCGGCCTCAGCCTTAGCGCCAGCTAGGTTCGCTTAACAGCTGGGGTTGTGACAAAGTCAGAACACACGGTTTTCTCCAGGCTACGATTTTGATGACTGATACCTTTCTTTTCTAATTACCTTGGTTCATAGAACACTCTCAATCAGCTGACAAATTTCAAATATAATTGATTGGAATGTGAGTTACAGATGTTTTGGACTGCCAGTTTCCCCATCCACCTACAGTTCTTTACTGTCACAGTCCGAACTGACAGTGGAAGTACACCCTAATTGATAAGTGAGTTCAATATAAGAAAGATTACAAGCAAATCAAATCAAAATCAGGAAATTTTAAGCTTTTGAAATCAATAAAAGCAAGCCGCAATGATCAGAA
Source organism: Sogatella furcifera (assembly GCA_017141385.1). Classification (NCBI taxonomy): domain Eukaryota; kingdom Metazoa; phylum Arthropoda; class Insecta; order Hemiptera; family Delphacidae; genus Sogatella; species Sogatella furcifera. Next base: position 5,455,431 of record CM029558.1, read on the forward strand.
TTGTCAGCCATCTTGGTAGTAAATAAAATCCTAATCAACTAGTCGTGGTAATAACCTGTGATCAGCAAACTTGCCAGATCTGTTGTATGTAATCTCATCTAATGAGAGATATAAAGTACCCCAATTACACATACATATATGTCTAGTCTGTCCACACCTATTACATGTTACGATTCCATTACATATCGTAAATTGAGCAGATCCAAATCAATCCGTAATGATCGATATCCAATAATAATCTGTCCAAGCAAAGAAGACATTCTGGCAAGATGGGAAAATGACTAAAGCTCGGTCAATATTGGTTCAAAAATTATAAATTTAGTTTCAAATTGTAGATAAGAATGTTTTCTACAATCTGAGATCAAATTTATAGTTTTTGAAGCAATATTAACCGAGCTGTAGTCATTTTCCCATCTTGCCAGAATGTCTTGGACAGACGATATTCGAAAAATCATAAAATATATCCTAACAGACTGGTATTACCTTAGGAAGCAACCGGTTCTTCACATTAGTCAAGGCAGTCAGTCAAAACAGGAGAAAACTCAGTGATGTATATTTATTTATAAATTGGACAGCTATATTATGTAGTATTGCAAAGTTAAAGCAAAGAAATCGCTCACAGAATGTTGCAAAAGTCTATCTGGAGTTGAGATTGAGTTATTAACTTATTATCAATCAGTATCATGTCCATATTTGTGGAACATGGGTTTCATGGTTTTTATTCTTGAATTTGGGGTAATTACTGCTCATCAAAGATTTATTGAGAAATTGACAGTCGCCTTAATTTTGACCGAGTGTCCATCCGATCAGTATTTACTTTTCTATTACTATTTCGTCTGTACAACTTACCAGGTGTCTATGACATCTTATTATTTCTTCTAAGCTAAAAACGATGAAGATCGTACTCTTTTGAAATTTGAATTATAATATCTTTAGAGTTTCAGTTAATAGCCTATTGATTTAAGACACCATGGATTGAATCCAACAGGAGTTGAATTCAAGAAATAGATAGACATTACTATTCAGTTTGCAGTTAGTCAATATTAGAATTTGTGACGCAGATATTTATTTATTTGTTTGGGAAATTATACAATAAAGGGTAAAAACACAGACAAAAAAGTCCAAAACGTATTTTCCCCAAATTTGAGAAAAAAGCGTTTCTCGGTGGGTTGTTAAAACGTTTCCCTTTCACGTGGTTTAATTTCTGCTGTTTTTAGTGAACTTCTAAATAATTGAGTTCTAGGATATGCCGTCTTATAAAAAATTATCGAATATTGGTATCAGTTGGATTAAAACTTTAAATTACTTGAAAGTATTTTCTGTTCTTTGAAGTGAGTTTATTACGACTTGATTCTTTGTTTTTAAAAACAAATGAAAAAAGTTCATCTCAAAATTTCTCATCCTTCAAATCACTCTTCACAATGTTTCCATTAATTTGTTAATCACTTGAACAAATAAAACTCAAGGCTCAAAAAGTAATAAAACCAAAATTACAGTCATTCATTTGAAACCATGCATTTCGATTACCTTGGCATTTGCTTTTAAGAATAATCATTATCATCACAGTAAAGATTATTATACTTCCATTACTAGGTATAGTAGAATGAATACCAACTATGTTTATATACTATATAGTCTGTCCAAGCAAAGAAGACATTCTGGCAAGATGGGAATCTCACTCTAGCTCGGTTAATATTGTTTCAAAAATTATAAATTTGGTCTCAGATTGTTTATCAAACTTTTCTTTATAATTTGAGGCCAAATTTAGAATTTTTGAACAAATAATCACCGAGCAGGAGTTTTTTTTCCATCGTGTAAGAATGTCTTCTATGCATGGATAGACTGTCAACTAGGTTTGTACTGAATGGATCTCAAATAACACTTGAATCCTTTATGTGAATTTAACAAATGAGTCTTGGAGATAACTAGAACTAGCGATAAAAGATCTTCCCTTCTTTAAAGAGTAATTAAACTTAATTTCATTATTTGATATGGCAGTGATGTTCGTGATTTTCCTATAAAGTTATCTCCTGCTTTTAATGGCGGTATCTTGTAACTAGTCTGTCCAAGCAAAGAAGACATTCTGGCAAAATGGGAAAATGATTCCAACTCAACCAGTATTGGTTAAAAAATTATACCTTTGGTCTCAAAATTGTAGGAAACATTCTGTTCTACAATTTAAGATCAAATTTATATGTTTTGAACCAATATTGACCGAGATGAAGTCATTTTCCCGTCTTGCCAAAATGTCTTCTCTCTTTGGACAGACTAAAACTACGTGCATCCAGTTCAGTTCAAGATTTATTTCGAGTTTGTTTCTCTTTGAGTATATATTAATGAAAAATGGACGTATATAATGAAATAGTGTATATCAATGAAAATCGTCTTGTCGATATAATAGTTTAATGTGTTCTGAATATTAAATTTCACTATAATCGTAGATGATAATTAAATTTTAATAGTCACAGGATGTACTCGTGATTGAATGATTATTCAATCCATTCCAATAATTATTGTTAGTCAAATAGATCAGTAAAATATTCACTCATGGTTTAGTATGATGGGAGGGATGCCTTTGAACATCCCTCTCCAAGAATGGACATTTAGGTGTCCAAACTTCGCCATTTTAGTAGATGAAGTGCAAATTCATATTACAGTTAGCTTATTGAATCCTATATCTGAGTAATTTTACAAGTTTTTATAGTCTATACTTAGTTAACTCATGTGAACTGTGTAATTAGTCTCATTTTTTATTCTCATAGTAGGATTTAAACCGATAAACAGTACTGTAATATGTAATCTACATGAATAAAGTGATTCTGAATCTGAATGTATATTAGTAGGAAGTAGGCTTTTACATAAACTTGATGAATTACGGAATTAAACACATAAATTGAGTGAAACACTGATGATGGTGAAACACTGTTAATTTTTGGTACAGGACCATGGTCCCGTGGCCTGTAGAATAATAATCATCCTAATAATATCAATATCTCATCATTATTATTATATTTCATTACTCACGCACAAGCCTATGAGTTTATGTGGGCTTCTCTCTCAGAAAAACTAAAATCTAATAAAATCCTTGATCATTTAACTTTTCATCCTTGAACATTGTAGTTCTCACTTTTCATCATGGAACAGTTCTACAATATATACAATACAATGAATCGTTTGTGTTTTTTTATTATTTGTATTAAAAAAATATTGTTTAGATTTTGGACGAGTTTTATATTCATTTCTTTGATCCTTCACGAGTAAACACTTCGGCCAAATTCAAATCTCCCGCTCCCCACCGCAACAACCAATGAAACCGTTTGCTACATATTTCCTGAAAACGGATTCAATATGGCTGACTAGTGAAGTGTGCATTGTGATCCGTTATGCGCGCGTTATCGTCCGTTTATTTAAATCCTATGGAAATGAATGTCGGCATGCACACAGACAAGAAATCTTAACTCTTAGTAGTCCTATGGAAATGAATGGATGCGTATAGTCTGTCCAAGCAGAGAAGACATTCTGGTAAGATGGGAAAATCACTACAGCTCGGTCAATATTGGTTCAAAAATTATGAATTTGGTCTTGAATTGTAGATTAGAATGTTTTTTAAAATTTGAGATGAAATTTATAATTTTTGAACCAATATTGATTGAGCCGGAGACATTTTCCCATCTTGCCAGAATGTCTTCTTTGCTTGGACAGACTTTACACAAACACAAGCACGCGCAAATGCAGGCTGAGTATTGAAAGTTCAAATCATAAATAGAGATTCTCCGCTTGATTGGTTAGGAAAGGATGGATGAAAAAAGATGAGGATAAAAAATGGATGAAACAATGAACATGGATTCGTTCATGCGTGAAAAGCATGGAAGAATATCGGACTAGTCGATTTTAAGTTCATGGTTGTTGAGCCTCGGTTACACCAGTGCGAATGGGAGCGAACGAGCGGTAGCGAATGTAGAAGCGAACGATTTGAATTTTATTCATTTATTCTGTACATGAATAATTACAATGAAGGGTTAAAACACAGACAACAATTTTCAATTTGCCTTCGTCGCTGTTCGGTCACACGGAAGTGAATGGGAGCGAACGAGCGGTAACAAATGTGAACTATGTATTTGAAATTGGACGATTAATTATCATTTATCACTGTTCGGTTATACCGGAGTGGATAGGAGCGAACGAGCGGTAGCGAATGTAGAAGCTAACGATTTTAAATTAAATGATAAATCCGCATTCGGCACTGCTTGGTTACTGGGGAGTGAATGGGAGCGAATGAGCGGTAACGAATGAGGAGTTGAGATTTAAATTGGATGATGAATACGCAATCGTCCCTGTTCGGCTAAAACGGAGTGAACGAGCAGTAGCGAATGTAGAAGTGAACTATTTTTAATTGAATGATATGTCAGCATTCGGCACTGCTCGGTTACTTGGGAGTGAATGGGAGCGAACGAACGGTGACGAATGTGAGATTTTGGGATTTGAAATTTAATGATAAATCTGCATTCGTGACTGCTCTGTTAAAACGAAGTGAATGGAAGCGGACGAGCGATAACGAATGAGGAGTTGGGATTAAAGTTGGATAATGAATTCGCATTCGTCCCTGTTCGGCTCAAACGGAGTGAATGAAAGCGAACAAACGTTAGCGAATGTGAACTATGTATTTGAAATTAGATGATAAGTCTGCATTCGTGACTGCTCGGCTAAAACGGTGTATATGGGGGCGAACGAACGGTAACGCATGTGAACTTGAGATTTGAAAATGGATGATAAATTAGCATGTGTCACTGTTCGGTTACAACGGAGTGAATGGGAGGAACGAATGGTAGTATGTGAACTTTGTATTTGAAATTGAAAGATCAATTTGTAATCAAAACGCTTGTTCGCAACTCTGGTACTGAGATGCAAGATTATGAAAGGTTATGAGAGTATCATAGTCTGTTAGAAGTTTACTGGAAATTATAAAAGATTTTTTCAAGATTTTCAGTGATTCTTAAACGATTTTTCCCCTGGCGTCTCGTGCTCACGAAATAATTGAAGTGCCCGTATATTTTATTGTACAGCACTTCACCTGTTTCGTGGGCACGAGCCGCCAGTGGATTTTTCAAAATATTCTTGATTGATTTCCAGAAACTCTATTTAGAAATACACACTTTTGAAAGATTTTCATTGATTTTTCAATACTTGAAAAGTTACTTCAAAGAATTTCAGTGATTTTTCAAAGTGTTTCAGAGATTTTTCAAATTCCAGAATAGTGGATTGAAATGTGTGTTGGAGAAAGTTATTGGCAGGTCTTAACATGCGCAGCGCATGAATATTTGATGAGTTCGGGTGCTTTTGTGCAGGAAATGCAGCAGGAATAAATTGTGCAGGAATACATGATGCAGGAATAAATGATGCGAGACAAAGGCTATACTACTAGTAGGTAGCAGTATCTGTTGAATAAACACAGAATGCCTCACCGATCGCAATAAATCATTTCGGGAATATAGTATTTCCAAGCAAAGGAGACATTCTGGCATGATGGGGAAATGACTCCATCTAGGTCAATATTGGTTCAAAAACTATAAATTTTGTCTCACATTGTAGATCAGAATGTTTCCTACAATTTGAAACTGAATTTATAGTTTTAGAATTGATAGTAACTGAGCTGGAGTCATTCTCCCATCTTGCCAGAAAGCCTTTTTTGCTCGATCAGACTTCCCTCCATTGACTACTAACTGGAGAAGAAACGGTAGCTTTGAGCTTTCAGCACATCATTTTTATTTTTTAGTCTTTCTTTTCTATCTTATTGTTCTTCTTGTTTTTTCTGGTCTTTCTCGTTGTATTCCTTCTTCTTGTTCTTCCTCAACATATTTTGCCTGTCTTCCCATTTGTTCTTCTTCTACTAAAGCTTTGTATTCTGTTTCTTTTTAATTGTATCACATGTTTATATTTTTATTGTTCTATTGTGCAATGAGTCTCTTCAGACCACTGTCGGCTCGTGCCTACAAAACAGGTGAAGTGCCCGTATCTTTTACTGTACAGCACTTCACCTGTTTCGTGGGCACGAGCCACCAGTGCTTCAGAACTAGCACATCAATAATAATCAATTAATCAATCTACTTCTTACATACCTCATTTTACCACTAACGTAGTTTTCTCTACTAAAGTACTTTTTCGTATACGTAGGTACTTATTATTCTTTTCGTTATTGTTCTTCTCCATGGTCTATCAAATATCTCTTTCTTCTCCAGGGTTTACAACAGAAATGAAGGTGGTTTCGTCTGTTAAATTGTACTTTTCATCAGCTCGTGTTGTCTGAAACTAGTACGAGATACTGTACCGGTGACTATAATAGGAACAGTACAGCTGATTCGATTATATTCGAGATTCGATTCTCTAGTCAGTTGGTCTGGTACAGTTTCACAGAAATGTTGAAACGTACAAGAAAATACAAAACCACCTTGATTTCTTATAATTTTTCTGAGATTATTTGCTTTCCTCCAACACTTTTCATTCAATAGTTCTTATTCAACTTTTTCTACTCATTTTCCATCACCTACTTAATCGCCTTGAACCTTTTTTTTATAATGGTGTAACAACCGAAACCGGTATCTCGATTCTCTAATAAATCAGTGGTTTGACAACATCTTGTCTTTTCATTTATTCTTTCTTTTTCAACTCTTCTCCTCGTTTTTTATTTTTTATTCTCCTCCTTCTTCTTCTTTATCTTCTTTCTCTCCTTCTCCTTCTTATATCTCAGCGCATTAGGCTCTTATCATTGGATAATCCCGTAAAATGATTAAAAGCAACATATTCCGAACCAGTTTTCTAAGCCTTAGATAGTTTTTCAGGCACATTAATTAAGTATGTGTAAGATAAGAATAAAGGTATTGATCGAAAAACATAAAAATTGGCAAATAAAAAATTTAAAAAAAAACATGAAATCGATTAAAGGAGGAAGAATAGATTGTGATAACAACGAGAGGGAAAGAGAAAGAGCAAGAGAGAGAGAGAGAGAGATGGAGTGAGAGAGAGTAAGAGAGTTCAGTCCTACTTTATGTCTCTTAGAAGTAATATTTATATGCAAATAGAATAGATAATACAGAAGGCTTTTTAAAGTTTAGAAACTGGAGTTTTTTTAGTTTATTTCATTAGTGCATCGCCAAAAAAACTGGAAAAAACAATCTGGATCTGATGGTTTTCATCCAAATTGGATGAGAAGTAGAACTAATCTAGTAGAATCAATTCAAAAAGTTTATTATGCTGTCATGCCAGTTATCTTTCATGTCAACTTAATTTAATTTGAGAAGGTTGCTCCACTGTAAAATTTTCGGATTTGGGAAAGCGGATTTCGCTTGTAGAACATCTATGTCTGTAACTTTCAATCAAATTCAATCTCCAAACAACATTTCAGAGTTTCTACTCAACAGTATCAGTAATCATATTATGTAGGTATGAATCAAATCTATATCTATAAAAGCGAAATGGCACAGACTGACTGACTGACTAACTCATTCATTCATTCATTAATTGATTCATTCATTCGTTCATTCATTCATTCATTCTTTCATTCATTCGTTCATTCATTCATTCATTATTTCATTCATTCTTTCATTCATTCATTCATTCATTCATTCATTCATTCATCCATCCATTCGTCACCAGTACTAAAAATCCACTGAACCGAATGCGTTCAAATTTGGCAGGAATGTTCAGTTGGGCGTTTAGACGCGCGCTAAGAAAGGATTTTGAAAACTTTTCAAGAATACCCCAAATATTTTAGTGTTTCTAGAGTTTCTCGGCGTTTTCCTCATTTTTTCGAGAACCAATTGGTAGAAAATGTTGATATTTGGTGGGCAGGTCCAGATAAGGTCTAGAAATGTTGTGTTGAAATATTTTTGAAATCCGTTCAAGATTACGCCAGTAATCAGGTTTTCAAAATTGTAGATGTATTGCGGATTGCATATCTTCCGCCTTGATATGACCAATCCTTAGTGTAAATTCAATGGTTCAGGGAGATTATAAATAAACTCATTTGAAAGATATTGATTCAAGTTTCAAACTATGTCCGATATAGTTCCCAAGGTTACGCTCAATATTAGCGTTTTACTATTTTTCGAGTTTTTCTAGAATAAATTGGTAGAAAATGTCGAATTTTGGTGAACAGGTCCAGATTAGATCAAGAAATGCTGTGTTCAATAAGTTTTGAATCCCTTCTGAACGGAATTTGCAGGCGCGCGAAGCGAGCCTGTCTGTCTCAGCTTACACTGACAGAGGTTATGCAGGCGAGCGAAGCGTGCCTGTTTGACTCACTGACACTGCTGATACCGTCGGGGGTCCAGGGGACGGAGCCCTCTGGCTAGGCGGAGAAGGCGAGCGAAGCGAGCCTGCCGGCTTGTGTATTATAATCACATTGTGAAAATGTAGTAGGGTACAAAATAATGTACTAATAGAAAGGTATAGTCTGTCTAAGCAAAGAAGACCCTCTGGCAAGATGGGAAAATGACTCTAGCATGATCATTATTCGTTCAAGAATATTATAAATGTGGTCTTTATGGTAGATCAAATTGTTTCCTACAATTTGAGATCAAATTGATAATTTTCGAACGAATATTGACCGAGCTTGAGTCATTCTCCCATCTTGCCAAAGGGTCTTCTTTTCTTGGATAGACTATACTATCAAACACATTATTGATGAAAACGAACAAAAAATATAGGCGAAAATCATACATACTTTGTTTGATTGCGTACTGTCTAAAATCAAATGTAACTTAATCCAGGGGGAATGGCATTATATTTGAGACCTATTCTTTATTCTTTATTCTTTCTTTACAATTGCGACTTGGTTTCCAAGTATTTTAAGCAAAGGATGAATGAGTGATGATGAATAATGAAGGTTTAAGATGTAGGTTATATGTCTATGTAAATTGGTTCAGATGAAAAATTCACGATATCAGCTATACAAACTCAAATCATCGCGGTCATTTTAGATTACAAGGCTAGGGTCTTCTGACTTGGTTTGTTTACGATTTTCTTTGTAGGTTATGATAATATTTTAGCAACAAAAATGATTCCTGTTCAAATCTCACTATAAAAATAATGATTGATATTTATTATTAAATATATTCATAATAATAAATCAATTTATATATAAAAATCATTGAATTAGGAGCAAATTATGAGACCTATGAGTGAGTATTATCACATATTTATGAGGGAAAATCACAGTCTTTGTTACTATTAACTCTTCACACTACAATGGTTTTCCCTGGGTACTAGAGTTAGACACTTTCTTTGGGAGATTGGCTGTCGTTAGTAAAGATAGACAATCGTTTCCCGTCTCTGGAAGAATGTTAATTGTTGCATTACACTCTAAGGCGGTGGGTAGAGCGTGGAGGGTGGAGGGTAGTTGGTAAATCTATAGAACATACACACCAACCACAGTAATATATCGTATGAATATGAACACATACTATTCATACGATATATTCCGCTATCTTGAAATTCTTAAATATGGACAACATAACCTCAAAAAACAGTATGACGTCATATCATTCATACGATGTATTACTGTGGATGGTGTGTATGTTCTATAGATTTACCAACTACCCTCCATCCTCCACGCTCTACCCACCGGCAGTGCGGCCTCAGCCTAACTGATTAACTGGATGTTATCAAGAGGTGTTCTGTGCCGTCACTCGGTTAGGGAAGCTGGTTTATGGTCGAGAGGATCAACGTGCTAACCACACGTAACCTTGATTTGAATTTGAATTCGAAATTTATTTATTTGTCCAAAATATAACCTATAATGCTGTATTGTCTGTCTGAGTGGTGGGGGGGACTTTCTGGCGTGATGGGGGGTGTATTCGGCTCGGTCTGTGCTGGTTCGGGAACTGTGGGTTCTATTTGAGATTTATGGCTTTCATATCGGTATTGGCCGGGATGTAGTCGTTTTCCCGTTTCACCGGGGTGTCTTCTTCGCTTGGACAAACAGTGTAGTGATCATAGGGCAGTTGAGCCATTAACAACCAACTAGAGTTAGAAGTAAGAGTGTTATTATTGGCAAAAATTCAATAATTCAATATATCCCAATTATAGGAACTTACCTGTATAAATCGTGTATAAGTAATGAATAAATCCCAAAATAATTCCCATTGGAATGAACATGAAAAACACGGAACCAAGATGAAAAATGGAACAGGAAAGCGAAGCATCTTGTAATAAGTTTGGTCTCAAGCAGCATTATTATTTGACGGTCGTTATATTCAGTCCATGCAAAGAAGACATTCCGGCAAGAAGGGAAAATGACGCCAGCTCGGTCAATATTAGTTCAAGAATTATGAATTTGAGACCAAATTGTAGATCTGAATGTTTTCTACAAGTTGAGACCAAATTTATAATTATTGAACCAATATTGATTGAGCTGGAGTAATTTTCCTATCTTGCCAGAATGTCTTCTTTGCTTGGAAAGACTATTATACTTTGGTCCGCTACCATTTTGAACTGCGCGGCAATACAGGAAGAAATAAAAGTAAATTGTTGATGATGGCTGGACCAGATGGGAAAAAATTGGAACGAAAAAATTACGCGCTGAAGATAAGAGACGGGAGAAACGAAATAAAAGATAAAAGAATAATAGGAAGTGAAACAGAATAAGAAATATGGTACGGTCTGTTCAAGCAAAGAAGGTATTCTGGCAAGATGGGAAAATGATTCCAGCTCGATCAATATTGGTTAAAATATTTTAAATGTGTACTAAAATTGTAGAAAACATTCTGTTCTACAATTTAAGATCAAATTTATAATTTTTTAATCACTATTGACCGAGTGGAAGTCATTTTCCCGTCTTGCCAGAATGTCTTCTTTGCTTGGACAGACTATATAGCGGTTAGAAATTAAAAAGAGCGGGGCCATCTGATATCGAAGTGGGTGGATGTTAGTTTTTATTGTGTTATCACCTTTTCGAATATTATTGTTTGTATTGCTTCGTACTTCGTAAATCATTTTGTGATTTTGGTTCTCTTGAACTTCATCACTTACTCTCTTTTACTCATCTCTCTCTCTCTTACTCTATCCCCTCTCTCTCTCTCTCTCTCTCTTACAATCTCTCTCTTTTTCTCAGTCCCCTTTCTTATTTCTTCTGCTCTCTCGTACGGTTAAGTATCAATAGGAGGGGAGAATGGATACCCAAAGAATAGATATTTTTATTATTTATGTGTCTACACACTCCGTCTTTTTATGTAATTACAACAATATTTACAATATCGTCAACATATTGAATCCTATATTTGATTCATTTATACTAGTAATATCTGGTACCGAGCTTTGTTCTGAAGCTGCGGCCGAACTGTTGAATTACATAAATATATTATTTAAAAAATCAAGGAACCTCCTTGTAAAGAATAAATTCAAAATTGATATGATCACCTCTCACAATTTTTTGATAGTCATGAACATGTGTTATAGACTTGAATGTAACTAAATTCACTCCAGCTGGATAGCATTGGTCAGCTAACGCTAACAGCCATTATACGCAGTACTTGGGATTATGCCTGAATAAGGAATATTTTATTCTTTTATTAATCCTGCCAGAGAGTTTTCCCGGACATGAGACCTGGTGCAATCTTATTTTTCCATCACGGTTATATTACATTTCAAATTTCAAGAAAATCGTTAGAGCCGTTTTCTAGATCCGTGGTTCCACATACAAACATACAAACATACATACATACATACATACATACATACATACATACATACATACATACATACATACATACATACATACATACATACATACATACAGAAATTACTCGCTTAATATAATAGGATAAGTCCCAAAGTATACACTTAGTTCATTCAAGCGAACTGTGTAATTCGCCTCATTTTCAATTTGTATAATATGGGATTCGAGCCGATATAATTTGTAATCTACATTATGAAATGTAGAATTTCATCAAAGAGGATCTTAGTTGACCTAAGTACCTCACGTAAGTGAGGTCTAGATTCAAGACGACGATTTTGCATTTCTCTTGATGTTTGTTTGTTTGTTTGTATGTATGTTTGTTCCACATCTACGACAAAACGCAGCAATAGATTCTGATGAAATTTGACAGGAAAGTTCCTCTTGAAATGTAAGGTTTCATGAAAAATATTGCATTTTAAGGATAATACGAAAGGAAAAGGAATTACCTCCATGCTAAAATATTACTATACATTTATACTTCTGAACATAGGAAAATTCACACTATAGAATTATTCATGATGAGCCAGCTGTCGAGTTTATTATTAATTGCATTCAATGACGCATGCAATTAATCAAACTTGAAACTTAACATAACTAAGTATTCCCTTCATGAATAATGCCCCATCCATGGGTGACTTCGTGAGGTCTACTGTTCACAGAACTACTAGTATTTACTACTAGAGTATTTACTACTAGAGTATTTACTACTAGAGCATTTACTACTAGAGATAGAGAGCGGGAGTCTATTATTCTATGCTTCCATGTATAGCCACTGGCGCTCATGGCGGCTCGTACCCACGAAACAGGTGAAGTGCCCATATCTTTTATTGTACAGCACTTCACCTATTTCGTTGGCACGAGCCGCCAGTGTAGTAAAGCGCCCTTTACGCAGGGATTGTAGTGTCGGCCAGTTGAATATCTGTAGCCAATCACAGCTGTTGTTGTTTGACTCAATGACAACACAAAGGCTGTGATTGGCTACTGGTCGACTCTACAATCCCCGTGTACAGGGCAATACAAAAATGTAACTTCAGTGAATTTAATAGATTTAATGAAAGAATATTATTAAGCTTAGAAACTTAGTAGATACTAGTGACATTCACTTTTACAACAGAACTCACGATTTTTATGCTTGTTGGACGCGTTTCGTGGCACTGAGCCACATCTTCAGCATACAAGGAGTAACTAGATAACTGGTATCTAGTTACTCCTTGTATGCTGAAGATGTGGCTCAGTGTTACGAAACGCGTCCAACAAGCATAAAAATCGTGAGTTCTGTTGTAAAAGTGAAAGTCACTAGTATCTACTAAGTTTTTAAGCTTATTATCATCAACAGTTCAAGTAGGATGAAGACAAAAGAAGAATATTATTAGTTTTACTAATTTATATTATTGCAATGTAGAATCCTGAGATGAATTCTGTTAAATTTTCAATAAAGTAATTTTGTAAAAGTAAATCTAATCTCGTCAAATTTCTTCCTCTTTCTCACTGTCTCATGATTGTAATCTACATGTTATGAATAAACTGATTGAATCCGAATCTCTTTATTTAAATCATATTTCATGTAAATTATGCTTGTAATGGAGAAAAACAAATTCAACATGCATGATTTGTAACACTGTACTTGATGCTGTCATTAGAATTTTGTACCTACGGAGCAATGTTGCCATTTTATTAGGCCAGCGACTAATAAGAGAGCTTTAATAATTCTCAAAGCTAGTCAGGGGATTTGCAAGTTGAAAAGCACTATTATAGACATCTGATCAACAAAGCGGAAGTGAGTAGGCTACTGCTGCATCTGATGCAAATAAAATGAAGGAGAGCACCCACCTGATAAGCCAATTATAGTTGGCGCAAGCTGAGGAGACACGCCATCACAGTGCACTTTATATTGGGATGAGGTGTCTTCTCAGCTGAAGCTAACTCCACAACCAGTGGACAGCCGACATTCTGTTTAACCAGGTCAATCACTTGGCTCGTGCCTACTTCTCTGTTCTGCTCTTCTGCTCTTTCTTCTTCTTCTTCTTCTTCTTCTTCTTCTTCTTCTTCTTCTTCTTCTTCTTCTTCTTCTTCTTCTTCTTCATCTTCTTCTTCTTCTTCTTCTTCTTCTTCTTCTTCTCCTCCTTCTTCTCCTTCTCCTCCTCCTCCTCCTCCTCATCCTCCTCCTCCTCCTCCTCCTCCTCCTCCTCCTCCTCCTCCTCTCTTCCTCCTCCTCCTCCTCCTCCTCCTCTCCATCCTATTATTCTCTGTCTCCCTCTTATTCTCTGTCTTTCCCTCATGATCTCCTTAACCACTATGTTTCTCACCCATCCTGTTCTTACTCATCCTCTTCTTCACTCCCTTCATCACCTTCATCTTCCTCTTTTTCTTCTTCTCTTTTCTCTTCTCCTTCTCCTTCTTCTCCTTGTTGGATTTATTTTTCAATAACTAACTTAGCAGCTTCATGAATTTACTTTCAATAATTTTGTATATCACGGGAGATAATAATGTGGAAATAAGTGGGAGAAAGATAAAGAAGTAGGAAATGTGAGGAAGAAGAACAAGCAGGTGAAGAAAATAAGATTCCAACAACAAAGGAGAAAGAGAGGAAGAAGAAGATGAAGAAGAAAAATGAAGAAGTCAAAGAAGATTGAGAGAGGCTGTGACAGAAAAAGAGAAGATTTAACCCAATCATGATTCCAATCAATTCATTAATAGGCCCTCATCAGCATCACAAAATTTTATTTCATCGAAATTTTTTTGAGGGTGATGCCCATATTGGCTTTGTGGCCTGTGCGTGGGTAATGAGAGGGATGATGATGGGAGATGTCGACTAATATTCAGCTAGTTGGGACCGACGGCTTATCTCTCCTCCGGAAGATGGGGTGGCCGTCAAAATGTTTATGAATTGGTCAAAAACTGTTCTATGTGGTCAAAAACTATTCTTTATTCTTTTGCATCTTTTATCAATTTATTCTCCATTTTCTCCTAATATAAATTTTCCTGAAATCTTGTTTCCGCTTGAATAACTGATAACACTTGCTCTGAACCGACATTCGAGGATCAAGGTGAGGATTTAAGCTACCGGCCAGCACTGGCGGTTCTTGCCCACGAAACAGGTGAAGTGCCCGTATGTTTTACTGTACAGCACTTCACCTGTTTCGTGGGCACGAGCCACCAGTGCCGGCCAGTTCTGTTTTCAAATCTCTTCTTCTCTTCTGATATCTCTTTTAATCTGTAGGTAAGTTGAACCGCGACCATGTTTTCATTCGAAAATCCTGTTTTTTATTCAATTCAACAATCAACTTTTTTTCGCCAAAAGTGTAAAGTCGGCGTGATCTTGTTCTAGAACAAGAATCTAAAGTTTTCTGGTCCACTGAGTACAAGAAAGATGACTGTTCTCTCTTCTTCTTCTTCTTCTTCTTCTTCTTCTTCTTCTTCTTCTTCTTCTTCTACAATCAGCTTTTCCTTACTACATTACTATCCCAATAATTATAACTAGATAAAATTTACAATCCCAACACATTAACACATTGGATTGCCATTTGTGGTAGGAATCGAACCAGCATTCAACAATTGAACAGTTACAATCATGAGATTATCTCAAATTTATCACCCTAATTTTCTCGTGCTAGTGTTGAAATAGTCTGTCCAAGCAAAGAAGACATTCTGACAAGATGGGAGAATGACACCAGCTCGGTTGATATTTGTACAAAAATTATAAATTGGGCTCAAATTGTAGGAAACATTCTGATCTACAATTTGAGACCAAATTAATAATTTTTGAATTAACATTGACCGAACAGGAGTCATTTTTCAATCTTGCCAGAATGTCTTCTTTGCTTGGACTGACAATAAATAGTTGCTGTAATATTCAAAAGCTAGGATGTTTCTCACACTAGATTGCGTGTAATGATATTTACACTACGGTGGAGATAAGTAGTGTTAACCAAAGAGTGCATAAAATAGAGCAGTAAAATTTATGTTTGAAAAGTTTTGCCTATGTAAACCGTTTGGTTACTTACGCATAAATAGGCCTGCCTATTTAAAGAAGAGCAACCGCTTTTTATGACTTATGACTTTTTATGACTTTATTCATCAGTTTGTGATCTGCTAATAACGTTTTATGATCCTCTAACAACCAAGCCTCAACAACTGTATGGACTTCAAAAGGCTGTGTATATATCAACAATGTATCTATAGTAATACAAGAATGAGGAACAGTAGTATAATTTTCTTCATCTATGCTATGTGTGAAACGGATAAATATAGATATAAGATGATGCATGCAGCTATAATAGCAACTATTGCCAATAGTAATACCGTAGATAAAGTAGACATAGTCTACTATACTATGTAAACTTAATCTATGGTAATACACAGTATAATCTGTCCAAGCAAAGAAGACATTCTGGCAAGATGGGAAAATGACTCCGGGTAGGACAATGTTGATTAAAAAATTAGTAATTTGGTATCATATTGTGGATGTTTTCTTCTAGAATTTGACACCAAAGTTTTTGTTTTGTAACGAATATTGACCGAGCTGGAGTCATTTTCCCATCTTGCCAGAGTGTCTTCTTCGCTTACTAACTGACTGTATGATAGGTTGTGATATTTTAAATAGTTTGGATAAATAAAAGACAATATAAGATCAAGTATAAAAAACGAAAATTTTGGGTTAAAACAGTGATTTGTTTTCATTACTTCATTTTTGAAAACTGAAACTATTTTTATAAAAATTGGAACTATTTTTTATAAATAGATTAGGAGAGAAATGGAAGTTTTTCGTCCTTAATCATATTATTATAACTGCGTGCTCTATATAAATGAATGAATTAAAGAATGAAAGTATGAGACTGTAGTAATACTATGTTGAAATATAGAACATTCATTTTGTTATCCTTGCTATATGGTTAGTTATAAATGGCTGTGTATATGATGCAATAATGTAATTCAATTATATGTATATACATTTTGGCTATACTAACCTAAGGGTTGTTCATTTTATAATGCACCTGTTAGTAAGCAATTGTGTGATTTTATTGTTCTAGTGAAAGTCAGGTTGTTAAGTTGTAAACTTAAGAAAGTTTCGTTGATTTCTGTGAGATGAATGTGGTTAAAACTATAATGATTTGGTTGTTATTAGAGAAAATGTGGTACAAAAGAGTCAAAGATATCACAAACAATACAAAGACCACAAAGATCACAAAGATCCACAAAGTTCCACAAAGATCACAGGTACTAAAAAATTGTATTTAATGTACTAAAAACTGTATTAAAATGTTCAATTAATGAAAATCAAAGTACCCTTTTTAATTCGATTCTAATTGAACATTTTAATAAATACAGTAGCCCTGAGAAAAAATAAGTATCACAGGTATTGTACGTATTGTAAAAGCCGATAATATATTTTTATTGAAATATATCACCCTGCAATATCACTTGTTAAGTTCTCAAACATATTCCCCTGAACTGAGATTCAATCAAATTTTTCAATCAATCGTCTCATAATAATTTCAATCTTGAATTCGTAATTCTTCCCTTGCTTAACTTCAAAGCGAAAACTATGTTACAGTTCCCAATAACATCTTTCCAGTGAACTTTCTGAGATTATTCAGTAATAAATTTTGAGAATTTCTCCATCATTTGACTGTTATCAAGAGGGTGAATCTTTATCAAAAAAGTGCTGATTCATCGAAATGATAGCCCCAGAAAACACGAATCTCCTCACTTACCAAATACGTCGACATTGAAAATGAGATTTCACCTTTTTATCTCCTGCTGAGTGCCTCAAATTTATAGATTTGGTTCAAGTAAACAGGTTCAATACTCCAAAACGCGTTAAAATCAACTCATAAATTCCAATTTGGAGTTGACTTGAATTTTGTTTACTACAGTTTTTTACTATCTGATATTCATTGGGTTTTATTCGGCTTGTTTTGAGTGTAATGTGTCTACTAATATCATTCTGAAGATATAATTTATGAGGTTATAATGTTGTGGATACAGATGTAGAAGTTTGCGAATGTTATAGTTTGTCCAAGCAAAGAAGACATTCTGACAAGATGGGAAAATGTCTCCAGATCGGTCATTATTGATTCAAAATTTATTAATTTGGTTTCAATTTGTAGGAAACATTCTGATCTACAATTTGAGATCAAATTTTTAATTTTTGAACCAATATTAGCCAAGCTGGAGTAATTTTCCCATCTTGCCAGAATTTCTTCGTTGCTTGGACAGACTATAGGAAGACACGCCGTCGCAATTTAATGTGTGTTGCTACGGAGGATCTTCTCATAATACCAACATATTTATTAATCGTTGTGAACCAGTTTGGAAAAAATTGTTGAACAGTTTTCAAACGACGATTGAAATGTCAAACCCTGAGGAGTCAGGTTCGCACACGGAATTTTTCAAGTTTTTATCGACTTTTAAAAAAGATGTCTCCTTTTTATCGATCGTTTTAAGTAAATCGACCTTTAAACTAGTGGAAAACAGCGAAACTTATCAAGATCAAGCGTTTTTTCGAATAGTTGATAGAAGTGTACCAACCTTATTAAGACTTATGTACAAGACCCAAGCTGGTTCGAAGCTGCTGTAACATAGTTTCAGCGAGTTTTATTTGGTAATAATTTTCTCTACGAACTATTTATGGGGTAATACAGTTTGATGCTTCCTTAAACTGAAATGGGAGTAAGTTGAGTATGGATTTCGAACCAATTTTCGAGGATTTTATGGTCGGATTTTACTGAGAGCTCACGTTTCTCTGTATGCTTTAATGTGTTCCACATTATTTCATCCTTTTCTGCTTGAAATGGAATTGTAACCTGTTGAAATTTCTAAATTTCATGGAATTTTGCCAGTTTTTATTGCTGTTTTAATATCCTGATACTATTTTGTTCTCTTATTGGTTTTGTGTCTTTTTCATTTCCGTGATATTTTAATTTTGGCCTCTTGATTTCAATGCAGTCTATCAATTGAATAATGAATTTGAAAGGGCTGTAATTCAAATTTAAGTGAACATAGATTTTTGTATAGTCACATAAAGAATATAATCAAGAGGATAGTTCTATGAAGTCTAAGTTTTTAATATCTTTGAATATAGTATTTAAGAATAAATATTTTATACATGTTCTTTATTTAGGTATATGCCTATTAATATTTATTATATTGAGATGTATTAATCTACATCTATGCATACATTAATATTTATTGTATTCAGATGTACCGGTATGTATTAATCTACATTCATGCATACATTGAAATTCTGTAATATTATATTAATAGTTCTCATTATTATGTCATCTGGTATTATAAAATAGATTCTCTTCTGATTCCAGGTATGTGGCAGGTATTCATATTCTTCTGGATAAAACTGTGGTAAGATGAAAATTGATAATATATCTTCCTATATTAAGCATGTATTTTTATTTTCTTCTTTCTATCTCTTCAACTATTCATAAATCAGTGATTTTGATCATTTTCCTCACGACTTATAATTCATTTCCACTCTTCACATTTTCCATTTGCTCCTTCTTTATTCTCTCATTCTTCTCTATTTTCTAATTCTCATTTATTTTCTTATCCTCCTTCCTCGTTGCTTCTCTCTTCTTCTTGTAAACTTATTTCTCTTTTAATCCAGCTTCTTTGCCTTCAGGTTCAATTCCGTTATTCTCGTATGATTTTCAAAATTACCGCTAAACCTTTAGCTTACGGCTATAACACAGCCTAGTAGTCTAGTCTATAGTTAATAGCGTATGCCTTACTTTAACAATCCTCCACTACCCTCATACATCTCACTTTGCCATGCATTATACATATATTTTTCTGTAATATAACATAGATAGTCTGTCCAAGCAAAGAAGACATTCTGGCAAGATGGCAAAATAACTCCAGCTGGGTCAATATTTGTTCAAAAATTTCCTAAAATTGTGGATAAGAATGTTACCTACAATTAAAGAGCTAATTTATAATTTTTGAACCAGTATTGACCGAGCTAGAGTCATTTTCCCATCTTGCCAGAATGTCTTCTTAGCTTGGACAGACTATATCCACTTCACTGATTTAATCGCGAACCTTCTCTAGTAAAATAGTTCTAAAGGGCGATTCTATCGCGGAATTTCTCTAGTAAGATAGTTACAGTAGAAAAACTATTTACTCTTGAGGCGGTTATACGGTAACTAGACTGTACTTAACCTCAAAAACCGTATGTCAGACTAATTTTAGGTTATGTTCGCGTCAAATTGGCGGGAAAATGATTGAGGTTAGGTTATAATTTTACGAGCTGCGGTATAAGCTTCCTAGCTCGTTCCTCTTCTTCAAGAGTTATTTCCAACCATACAGTAATCTATATGTATTTATAGTGTTTAGTTTCTAAATAATATAACTCTATTTTCTATCAAGTGTCTATATCTATAGTGAGTAGTTTGTAAATGTAGTCTGTCCAAGCAAAGAAGACATTCTGGCAAGATGGGAAAATGACTCCAGCTCGGTCAATATTGGTTCAAAAATTATAAATTTGCTCTTCAATTGTAGGTAACATTCTGATCCACAATTTGAGACCAAATTTATAATGTTTGAACCAATATTGACCGAGCTGCGAAGTAATTTCCCATCTTGCCAGAATTTCTTCTTTGCTTGGAAAGACTATATCTACAAACTACTTACTATAGATATACTGTATACACTTGATAGAAAATAGAGTTATATTATTTAGAATTTAGAAACTAACCACTATAAATAAATACATATGGATCACTATATGTATGTACATAGATCAAGAGTTGGAAATAACTCTAATAATATATTATTTTATTCCTCATCCAGTGTAGGCTATATAGGTGAGTCTGTGGTGTGTTTTTAATACAATATAACTATTTTCGATTCAGTGTAGGCTATATGTGTTATAAATCTATTCTATAGATATCTATATTGGGATCTGAATATATTTCTTGAGGCGACCACGCAGATTATTATTTATTCTGAGGAAACTTTCTCCTGTTTTTCGAGATCAGCTTCCAATCTAGCCACGATTTCATGGTAATAGATCACTTGTATCTGCTTCATTGGTTAGTGATGTGGTAGAGGTATAGGTAGCTTGTGCGGGCAGTGAAGACACGCTGTTACAATGTAAAGTGAATGTATCAGGGTGTCTTCTCAGCTTACGCGAAATATTCAATAATTTGCATGAAGTCTCAATTGCTGGTGCAATATGCGATGTTTGAAACGTTTAAAGGATTTAACTTCAACGTTTTATTCTGCTCGTAATGTGAACTTTGATTATCATTTCAATGAGTGAAATGGGGTTTGAAGCGTAATTTGTTATAATGAAATATAATAGTGATGAAAATTGAATGTTTTTTTCAATGAGTATCTGCTAATAAATAGGTTGAATTTTTTATGTTGTTGAAAAGGTGGAGCTTCATTATGTTGAAAAGTGATGTTTTATGAAGATAAATCTTATTTAAATGAGAAGCTTGAATCGGATTGAAGTATGTTCAAGTGTCAATTGGAATATTTTATGGTGAAAAGAAAAGAAGTATTCATGGGAATCTAATGAATAGGTGTGATCCCCAGTGATGTTGGAAAGGTTGTATTTAAAAAACTGGAACAACTGAATTATAGAGGTATAAAGAAATTTGAAATGGAGGATTCCATTTATAATTTATTTATTCACGAGATTAAAATACGATACGATTGAAACACAAGGTCTAAAACGCACTGGCGACTCGTACCCAAGAAACAGGTGAAGTGCCCATATCTTTTACTATACAGCACTTCATCTGTTTCGTGGGAACGAGCCGCCAGGGCCAAAACTTTTCTTCTTCCCAATTTTGAATGATTGATTTTGAAAAATAACTCCTAATAAGTTCACACTTGAAACCTGAGTTATACACAAGTTTTGACAAATGATTGAGAATTTTCAGGAGAAAATCAATTGTTAATGATTCAAAAAATGTAAATAATTTACAATAGAGTTTTAACTGTTTTGCTGATAATCTTCATTGTGAATGATTTGTGCTACTAGTAGGTCATTATGCTTTTAATAGTGAGTAATACATATTATCACTAGCCGGCAGGCTCGCTTCGCTCGCCTTCTCCGCCTAACCGGGGGGCTCCGCTTCTGTACTTCCAACAGGATAGGCAGTGTAAGTGAGTCAAACAGGCTCGCTTCGCTCGCCTGCAAAACCTCTATCAGTGTCAGCTGAGACAAACAGGCTCGCTTCGCTCGCCTGCAAATTCCGTTCAGTAGGGGTTTGAAATTCATTGAGCACAGCATTTCTACACCTAATCTGGACCTGTTTACCTAATTGCAACATTTTCTGCCAATTTAATCTAGAAAAATCTAAGAAGAACTCCGAAAATTTAAAAAAATAGTAAAACGCTAATATTAAGCGTAACCTTGGGAAGTATATCGGACATAGTTTGAAACTTGATTCAATATCTTCCAAATTAATTCATCTATAATCTCGCTGAACCATTTAATTTACAGTTAGGATTGGTCGTATCAAGGCGGAAGATATGCAACCCGCAACACATCTACAATTTTGAAAACCTTATTACTGGCGTAATCTTGAACGGATTGCATAAATATTTTAACACAACATTTCTAGACCTTATCTGAACCCGCCCACCAAATATCAACATTTTCTACCGATTGGTTCTCGAAAAAATTGAGAAAACGCCGAAAAACTATAGGAAAACTAAAATATTTGGCGTATCCTTGTAAGGTTTTTGAAATCTGTTCTTAGCGCGCGTCTAATCGTCCAATTGAACATGCCTGCCAAATTTGAACGCATTCGGTTCAGTGGATTTTTAGTTCTGGTGATGAATAAATGAATGAATCAGTCAGTCAGTGCCATTTCGCTTTTAAAGATATAGATTATCATTAAAATTCATCAGATTAGACTGAATATTATTCAAGTACGAGTAATTTACTCCATCTATAAACTAGATATCTTGAGGAAAACCCCTGCCGAAAAAAAGGTAGTAATAAACTACACTTAAATGAATTTGTAACAAGAAAAGTAACTTAAAAATTAAAGAGTTAACTTAGAAGTAAATTATAGAGATTTCTACAAGAGAAATCAAATAAAAGGTTGGTTGAATAGGTAACCCATTCGTTACTCTTCGAATAGTACAATTATATCCATAGTAAACTCTTCAATCATTTACTATTGATTATTTAGCTATCAAAAGCGAGAGCTTCAATGCTTGGAAAGCAAACAAGAATTATTAGTAAAGACAAATTTTACTCGAAAATAATAACACACCAAGAAAACAACAAAGGACCTAATTTGAGCATTAAAACGTCTGTTACTATAATAAAATTTTTACAATGACATTTCAGTCCCAATTATTTAGAGACACAAATTTTATTGTGGTTCACAATTATTGAGGTTTTTATTGTTGAGTATTGTAGTCTCTTAGTAGGCCATTTTATGTAGAGAGTAGCTCCACAGTTCATTAGAATGACATTTTCCTCGAGAAATACTTTTTAAGCGAATAAATTTTGCCTTTGTTACGGCAAATATACAGATTGTGTTACTGTTGTCTGTCAAAGCGAAGAAGACACTCTGGCAAGATGAGAACATGGCTCCAGCTCGGTCAATATTGGTTCAATAATTATCAAATTGGTCTCAATCGTGGGAAACATTCTTATCTACAATTTGAGACCAAATCAATAATTTTGAACCAATATTGACGGAGCTGGAGTCATTTTCTCATCTTGACAGAGGGTCTTCTTTGCTTGGACAGACTATACTAGCATTTATATATTTTCAATTATTTAATTCCATAGAAACTTATATAATCAAATTGAAATTTATTCGAATGATTTGTGAGATAGAAAATAGGCTTTGCACTCACTATTAATCTCCCGAAATTTGATAATTAAAGTTAATGTAGTTCGAATGACGTATTTTGAATAAAAAGGCAAGATATTGCCAAACCACATATTCATTGAAAATCACAACCTCGGTTCCATTTTATAATCTTTTACAGTATATCATTCTATCATACTCTTTCAGCGTTTTCTTGATATTTTGCTATTAATTTTGTATGTTTCACTGTTACTATTTATTAACCTTTCGTTGCTATAGTCTGACCAAGCAAAGAAGACCCTCTGGCAAGATGAGAAAATGACTCAGATTTGTGCAATTTTGGTTGAAAAATTATCAATTTGATCTCAAGTTATTCGATTCAATATATTCATTTATTTAGTCGATTAATTACAATAATAGGTTAAAACACAGACATCAAAGTCAAAAATGTCTTTTACCAAATTTCGATACATAGTTATAAAAAGAGTTGTTATAGGAAACAGTTTGATCTACTATTGACACCACATTTATAATTCTTGAACAAATATTGACCAAGCTAGAGTCAATTTCCCATCTTGCCAGAGGCTCTTCTTTGCTTGAACAAACTATATGTTTGCTGTTTGATTCGCCATTTTGTTACGTTTTTCCTTACTGCCATTTGGGGAGGAGCTTGTCTCGGCCAATGGCAGACGTTCACTGTGATTGGTTCACGCATCTACCAATAGCGGTGCTCGGCAGTTGGTATAAATACTGCTGCTCTATCATATAGTTCCAGTTTACCAAAGATTGAGAACGGTGCACTGGCGGCTCGTACCCACGAAAAAGGTGAAGTGCCCGTATCTTTTACTGTATAGCACTTCACCTATTTTGTGGGCACGAGCCGCCAGTGGGATGGTGGAGCAACCGGATCTTAGAGTTTAAGTTTACCAAGAAGGATTATCATTTCACGTATTCAAACTGCTATTAGGCTAAACCTTCTTTAAAACAAGAATTCCATTTCCAAATAAAATTTTTTCGAAACTTTATCGTAGCCGATCAATATGAAATTTATTCTGAGAGGTATTTCAATTCTCCACACACGGAATTTATCAAAATGTCTCGCTCAGAAATATTTGAAATGGCTTTGTTCACAGCACAAATCAATAGATAATATAATAACGAGATATATAAATAGAAAATAATGCGATTAAAGATGTTCCTGTCTTCACGATGTTTAGGTGCTTGAAATTTTTGTACGACCTTTCACGAATATCCTCTTCATGAATTCGCTCTTTCTCTCGCCTTGTTTTCATTATATTCCTCTCTTTCTCTGACTCACGTACACACACTCTCTCTCACTCTTTCTCTCTCTCTCATTCTCGTTTCTTTCTCTGTTCAACAGGTGCTCTCCAGTACCGATATCACGGATGTGAAAATATTTGCATCTTGTTGGTCAATAATAACAAGTAGGTGAAGTTCTCTCACACCCCCCCCCACACTCATTCGCACACTCTCTTTCTCTACCTTCTCTCTCTCTCACTCTCTCTCTCTAGGCCAAGTGTTAATGGAAAGATAACCTTACTATCCTTTCCCAAGAATGGACATATATATGTCTAAACTTCGCCTTTTCACTTAGATAACTTACACTCCTTATTCATTTTGCAGAGCCTCTAATTTAAAATCTGTATAAATTTTGCATTCATTACATCACCATTGTTCGTATTTTTACTAGAAGTCTCTATTTTGTGAAATTTATAGGATAATTTTGTTTCACTCATTCATATTACAATGTATAACTAAGCCGAATTTTGTTATCTATTTGAATAAAGTAATCTAATCTCTCTCTCTCTCTCTTCTATTCCCCTCCTTCCTCTTTACTCTTCTGGTTTACATCTTCATATTTGTTTCTTACTATCGTTATTTACGGAGTCTTGACTAACTCTTAACAAAGGATCATATTATTATTATTATAATTATGGTGCTTACTCACTCTTACCTAAACTCCAAGTTTATCAGTGTTATTCTCCATTAGTTCAATCTTCGACAGCAAAGTGAAGAGTGAAAAGATTGATTCAAATATAAAAAGTTATTTCTTATGTTGCTTCTAGTTGGAAATTAAGTTGATCAGTATAAATTTGCCTATAATCAGAAATCGAAGTTCGAAAATTTGTCAAAATGATGGTGTGTGACGGGAAAAATATGATCTCAGCAGAATGTTATGGAGAGATTCACACCAAAGACTATACTTTTCATATAAATTAGTGATTAGGCTATATCTGTAGTTGATCGATATTATGATGGTTGATGATGGTATGATGGTTGATGATGGATGATGTATGATGATGATGGTATGATGGATGGATGATGGTAAAATTTTAAAGGTAGCATTCCCATGCGGCAGCGTCTCGAGCTACCTTAACGAATTGAAATTTTTTCTCTCCAAATTTTGTCAAACTTTAGTAGTTCCCGATCATGAATTGGTGTTTCTGGTCACCTTGATTGGTGTTTTATACTTTGGGTAAAACAAAATTTTGTACATAACCTGAAAATTTGGACAATTTATTATGTAACTAAATTAGGAATAGAAGAAGTTTTGGGCAATAGCCTGTTTTTTATTTCCGCATCTTGTATATTTGTACATAAATGAAATAAATACTTTCTAGAATCATAATAGTTTTTGAAATATCACTAAAATAAATAACTAAGTAGCCTACCATTAATTTCTAACTAGAGAAATTGCAGTTAAAACGGTGAGATGGAACTTCTTTCCGGCACTTCTGTATCAAAATATGTGAAAATTTCTGAAACTCATATGAGAAGGAGCAGAGTTAGTTTGTGAATAAGGAATAATAATAATAATATTCGTGTAACCTGGCTGACTCAGGTCTGGTGTCAGAGTTTTCAGGTCGCTCCTGAACAGTTTCAGGGCCTCTGACATGACTTAACGACTGTTTTTAGGCAGCCGGGAACGACGGCTTAACGTGTCCATCCGAAACACGGGGAAGTGGCTTGAGAAAAATTTCTGGTCTAACCTGGGTTTGGAACCGGGACCTTTGGGTTGCAACGCCAGCACTCAACCCACTCAGCTACGCCACCCCCACTGTGAATAAGGAGAGAGGGAGAGTTGAACAAGTATGTGCTGATGGAAGAATTAAAGATGAAAAGAAGTTACTTAAAGAAGGAGAAGATGGAACCATACAACGTGCTAGACTTCAAGAATCTTGTTTTATAAAGATGAGAGGCGAAATAGTTTCTCAAGAAAGTGAGATATGAGATTCAGCCAGAGTTCGCGCAAGCTTATAAGACACGCCGTTACAATAACTTTACATTACATGACGTATCTTCTCAGCTAACGCGAACCATACACAAATAATACGATCATGTTATATTATGTGTTCAGTACTCCTTTCGTGATAGGTTAGCTCTTAAAAGATTGCGGCGGAATTTTAATTATCATGTAACTGCTCTTCACGTCTGTTAGAATATTTCAAAATGGCGGGTGATCACGATTCAATCAGCAAACCTGAATTATTAATGAGGTAGTTAATTGATTTTCCGTAAGTGTCTGGTATGGTTGGTTTAATTTTTCGGGTTACGTTTAATGTCATGCTGAGTTAAGTGAGCTGTATGTTGAGTGTGTATTGTACTGGCGGCTCGTACCCACGAAACAGGTGAAGTGCCTGTATCTTCTACTATACGGCACTTCACCTCTTCCGTGGGCACGAGCTGCCAGTGGTGTATTGAGTAACTGATCATGTAGGGAGTAGTCTATTGAAGATTTTCAATAAGATGACCTGGAGAATTTGCGAAATTGATTGCTTAATATGGTGTAATCGTATAAGAAACATTATTGAATTATCAGACATGTTAGCAATGAAAAGTTATCAACCGTCTTGGCAAAAAAAATTGGTAGGAATTTTAACAATGATAAATTATCAGCTATCTTAGGAATTTAAATATTGAGAATATTGTAAATAGAGTAATAAATAATTATTTCATTTAATTATCAGTTATAGTCTGTCCAAGCAAAGAAGACATCCTGGAAAGATGGGGAAATGACTCCAGCTCGATCAATAATGGTTCAAAAATTATAAATTTGACTACAAATTCTAGAGTAGAGTGTTTTCTAAAATTTGAAATTAAATTCATAATTGTTGAACCAATATTGATCGAGCTGGAGTCATTTTCCCATCTTGCCAGAATGTCTTCTTTACTTGAACAGACTTTATCTTAGCTATTGAATTATTATCAGACTCTCAGCAATAGACTAAGTTATCGTAATAATGAAATTTCCATTAAACGTTTTTCACCATTGATTGTCTATTATTCGTATTTTGCCAATTATTTGAACTTATTCATATTCTTGTTTTTGCTATAGTGCAAGATTCGAAAGGTTTGTTAGATATGACAAGAATGAGATAGAACAAAAGCATGCAGAATCTATAAGATCTATATTAAGATCCTTTTTGACCTTAGGTTATAAGAAATGATGGGAAGGGACAAGGAGAACCCAACAGCAGGGCAGGAGGTGAGATCAAGTAGTATAATTGTCCAAGCAAGGAAGACATTCTGGCTAGATGGAAAAATGACTCCAGCTTGGTCAATATTGGTTCAAACTAAACTTGATCTCAAATTGTAGGAAATACTCTAAACTACAATTTAAAATTTAATTCATACTTTTCGAACCAATATTTACCTTGCTGGAGTTATTCTCAGGATAACTTGCCAGAATGCCTTCTTTGCTTAAAATTTATGATTTTTTAACTAGTATTACTAGTATAGGCCAACTATAATTATTTTTGAATTGGAGAAGCTGCAGTCATTTTTTCTGCTCGCCAGATAATGTATTCCTTGCTCGACGAGACTAAAGCAAAAAATTGTATCCCTTTCGAATCAATCTATAATTATATATTTTATGAATCGATTGAAGTTCTACACATCCATTCATTCATAAGTTCTGGTTTCACGGCGTGGAAGAAGATTTCAAACCGGTGAAGAGATGAAAAACCGCTAAGAAAACTCAGTAATGCTTTTTTTTGGATGATGTTTCCTTAGCTGAACCGTGTAACAATAATTATTGTAGTTGACTGGTTGGTGCGCGGAAGTAAGTCATAAAGAGACGAAGAGGTGGTGGGAGGGGGGAAGGAAGGAAGAAGAGAAGGAAAAATGGAAGATCATAGAAAAGCAATGAAGCTCGACCAACATTTTTACAACTCTATCATGTCTTCCTAGTTTGAGTGAAGAAAGTTCTTGTTCTTTTCCTTTTTTTCACCTTCCGCTTTCTTCCTCTTCTTATAGTCTTCTTTGTTTTATCCTCATTCAAATTCTTGCTTTTTTTCTTTTTCTTTTCTTCTGTTTCTTCTTCTTTCAACCACACCCCCCTTTGTAGGGGAAGTGCTGAAAGTTACAACACCAGCACTTATTCGATTTTTTATATTTTCAGATTTAAATGAAAAGACAAGATGTTGTCAAACCACTGATTTATTAGAAAATCGAGATACCGGTTTCGGTTGTTACACCATTATCAATCTCTGGTGAACTAAAACTTAACGGACAGAGCAGCAGTATTTATACTAACGATGAAGCACCGCTATTGGTAGAAGCTTGAGCCAATGACCGTGAACGTCTGCCATTGGCCTAGACAAGCTCCTCCCCGATTAGCAGTTCATTCAAACATTACAAAATGGCGTTTCAAACAGAAAATACAATTTAAGATCGATAAATAGCTACATTAACCTACAAAATATGAATAAAAATATACGGGAAGATGAGGAAAACAACGGAATGAACTAATACAGTAATATCTGACTAACAAATTATGATAAAATTAGATTTGTGGTATTGTATTGATTGAAATGTATCTGGTCGTTCAAACTTAACTGTGAATGATCATTAGTTGCCCTGGTTATTTCTAAAGCTTCCAGAATGTTGAGAGTTCTGCCTTTATTATTATAATGCAGAAACTCAACATTCTCCTCGGCCTTGAACATGTGATTGTTTGTTATTAAATGTTCAGCAAAGTTTGAATCTCCATTGCACTTATTCCAGTCTTTCTTTCACCCTAGTTCTGAAATTTCTACCAGTTTGACCAACATAGGTTGCATTACAATCCCCACATTTAAGCCTATATACCCCACTTCTATCCTATACATCAATTTTGTCTTTACTACAGCTAAATAGACTATATAGAATCGGTTTAGTTCCAAAAGCAACGTGAAACCCATTCTTTTTCAGTTCTCTACCTATTCTATCAGAAACAAAGCCTAGATATGGAATTGTTACCCAAATCTTTTACTCATTGTTCATCCCTACAAAGCTAGAATTGACTGAGATTCGCCTGTTAATTTTACTTAGCAACCTATCCACCATAATTTCCCCATACCCATTCGTTACAGCTATTTGTTTGATAGTGCTAACCTCCTCAACAAAATTGACATGGTTCATAGGTATTGTTAACGCCCTGTGAATCATACTATTGAAAGCTGCTAGTTTGTGAGAGATGGGATGACAAGAATTATGAGGGATGATAACATCAGTATGAGTTGGTTTCCTAAAAATTGAGAATTCATGAAAGCCTGTACTATGATCTATTTTTAAATCAAGAAAATTCAATACACATTTCTAATTCTACAGTGAATTTGATCTTATGATGTAATTCATTCATGTAGGAAAGAAAATTGTCCAATTGTCTATTACTTCCCTTCCATAAGCAAATTACGTCATCTACATACCTAAACCAGTAAACAATTTTATCTTTGAAAGGACTATTTTCAACAATCTTACCCTCTAATTTATCCATGAAAAGTTCAGCCAGAAGGGGTGAGAGTGGAGATCCCATTGCTAATCCCCCTTTTTGACAACTCCCCTCTTTGTTGTCAGTTTAAAGTTCACAATTTTTTTCCATCTCTCCAATTCCATATATTTTTCCTCTTTTATCACTGGCGGCTCGTGCCAAGGAAACAGGTGAAGTACTGTTCAGTAAAAGAAACGGACACTTCACCTGTTTTGTGGGCACGAGCCGCCAGTGTCTTACATCCAATCATCATCTTTTTTCTTTCACTTCGACGTTCTCTACATTAATTTATGTTCTCTTCCCTCTTCACATCCAATCATTCTCTTTCTTCACCTTTCTTTGGATTCGACGTTCTCTACATTTTTGTTTCCTGAAGAAAGAAAACAACTTTAAAAAGATTCTATTCATGAGTTTACAAGAAACGCTAATGAATCACGGTCTTTTATACATTTTTCTCATTGGAAGAATCAATAATTATACATTCTGGCAGCTTAGAGATTCTGATGAGCTTTCCAACATAGCTTAGGTATTTTAATTTTAAATGTTGAACTTATAAAAAATCATGAAAAACATTTCATTTTTGGATAGAGATGTTTTTCCCCGCATTTTTCGTTGTTATATTATACCTAACCACGCTTTTAGAACCTCCATTAAGCTATATAACCATTCAACTCAATTTCTTTACCTTTCCATTATCAGGCACGAGCCAAAGAGCTCATTAATACAGCAAAAAAACTTTGTAAATGACTTGAATTCATACCAAAGTTAGAACTTTCAAATTGAGTGTTTAATAAGGAAACGAACTTGTATGTTTTATGAAAGTTTGGAACTTATAAGTCAATCGTTATAACATTAAAATTCATGTTCTCCATTCGATTTTTTCCAAGCTTGAAAGTTTTAAAATCTCTCTCATAAACTAAGATCATCTTTATTGGTTTCTCAAAACAAGGTGAAATCATTATGAAGACGTCAATAAACTAAATAAGTCATCTCACTAGCTTTCATAGGCAATCTTTTTAGAGGTCTTTCCAAAACCATTAATTAGTCCATAAACTTTTGCTTCACTCATAAACTGTTCAGGAATAGGGACAAAGCGTTAAAAAATGAAAATGAGAGGTAAAGCGATAGACTGAAGTCAATCATTAATTATGAATTATTATTCATTAGGAAATGAGCTAGTTAAGTGAGTGACTCGTCTCATTTTAGAGTGACGAGTTGATATTTTACTCCATTGTTTAGTTTTACGCGTGTACCAATGGAACTACAAATCAAAAGTTTTAAACTCTGTACTGTTTAGCGGTAATAGAAAGTACTAAAATACGACTTAAATTTTATGAAAGAGCTTTGAATTAACTTACGGTGACTGGATTTGAGAGGAGTTCCATATTAGTATATCCAGAGAGAATAGAATAGAAAAATATAATATAATCTATTTTCGCTGAGTATATCCAAGCAAAGAAGATAATATTCTGGCAAGATGGGGAAACTACTGCAACTTCGTCAATATTGGTTAAAAAATTATAAATTTTTAACTGTAGGAAACATTCTGATCTACAATTTGAGACTAAATTAATAACTTTTCTGCTATAGTTTGGTCGATAAGAGAAGACATTCTGACTAGAAAGAAAAATAACTTCAGCTTCGTCAATATTTGTTAAAAAATTAAAAATTTGGTCTCAAATTGTAGAACAAAATGTTTTCTACGATATGAGAACAAATTTATGAACTTCGAACTAATATCAGTTTTAAGTGCTTATTGAGTGTAATTCCGTTATTTAATTTGGTGCTTAATTTATTTTAATTCAAAATTCTATGTTTGATAGGGTCTGCATTAAAAATTGGAAAGTGAAGAAACATAATTGAACTTAGTCTAACCTACATTTTGGACTGTATCATATTATAAATTTGGAAGATAGAATAGCACAAGAACTACCTTAGTATTCCATCTCTCAATGTCAGTTTTATTAGTAACATAAATAAATAAATAAAATAAAGAAATAAAATTAATATTGACCAAGCAGAAGTCATTTTCTCATCTTGCCAGAATGTCTTCTCTGCTACTTTTTCAAATAACGATAAAGATGGAAAAGTAACAAATTTTTCAACTTCAAAGTATCACAATTTTCCGCTACCGTTTCTACAAACGATGGAGAAGGTATTAAAAATAAATAAATAAAATAAGATGAGATTACCTCAAGATAATTATCACCATCCAGTCTCTATTGCCACATTGAGTTACTGGCGTACTAGGTGGCATGCTTTACTATCCAATTCACCAGCTGAGAAGGCACGCCGTTACAATACACTTCACATTACACGGCGGTTCTTCTCAGCGTGCGCCATCTTTGGCTGGATTTGGCACGCTACAAATATGGATACTTGACTGCGGGTATAGTCTTTTCAACCAAAGAAGACATTCTGGCAAGATGGTAAAATTACTCCAAACTCGATCAAAATTGTTCAAAAATTGAAAATTTGTGCTAAAATTGTAGAAAACATTCTGATCTACAACTTGAACCCAAATTTTCAATTTTTGAACTTAAATTGACTTACCTGGAGTAATTTTCCCACCTTGTTGGAATGTCATCTTTGCTTGAACAGACTAATACAGAACAAATTTTTAATTGTGATGAGACAATATCTGCTGAATGAAGGTGCTCAGAAAGTAATTATTTTTCTTTTATCTTTCAATACGGTTTGTTCAACGGTTGTAAAATTCTAGTCATTGTTTTCAAAACAGTTTCTGAGAGAATGATTCAAGATGGATGGAGCACTTGTCCATATGGGGTGAGTAGATTTCCAATGTTCACGAAACGTTGGATGCGATTTCACAATAATTACACTCATAAAATTCATCATTCAATAGTTATTTTTATAGTTATGAAGGCATTGAATAATATTCCAACATAAGTTTTTCAATACAATGTAATCAACTTTATACCCTACCTTTTTTAACATTATTTATGCCTTCTATTCATAATTACAGCTGCATAGAAATTATTTTACACTTCGAACCAATACGGTATGTAAATAAATTACATGAATCCTGTGTCGATAGAAAAAGTTTATATCCCCAATGGGTACCAATATAAGAATAGGGGGAAACACTTCAGCGTAGACGTTGTCTTCTATATCAAAAGAGACAATAGATGCTTTGGTAGGTTACAAGTGATTATTATTTATTATCAATTATAATTATTATTGTAATTTTACTTATTTTGTTACACTTTCATTGTCCACACTCAACATAATTGTGATCTTAACTCTACATCGATAATTATTACGATAACTAAATTCTCTCCACCTTGTTGTGTTACATAACAGTCCATAAAGTTTAAATACATTAACTTGAATTTCAAAAATTCAATGAATTATACTTTGTTTTCACTCTTATTCGCTTATTATTCTCCCATACAAGTTAACTTGGAAATCAGTGATAAAAAAATCTATGAGTTGATTTTACTCCGTCTTTCGAAGGAGACGATAAGCCGTCAGTCCCGACTACCTGACATGTAGAGTGTAAACGTCATCTCTCATCATCATCATCATCCCTCTCATTACTCACGCACAAGCGTAAGAGCTCATGTGGGCATCAACCAAAGAAAAAATATATACAGAGTGTTTCAGGAGGAATGTGCAATACTTCTCAGGATGATTCCTTACACCAAGAAGACAAAAAATTTCCATGGGACCAACCCCTAAAATCGCTTTGTTACCGAGATAACAATGGCGGAAAATTGAGATTTTTCAAAACTTTGCTACTATACACAAATTTATCACTTGTGCTATGTTTTGTCAATTTTTCGATTTTCGATCGCTATTTCTGAGATTAGGGTAAGATGTGCACAATCGCCGCTATTCAACTTTTTTTTCAGAATCCGACTTTCTTCAACTTCCAATTATAAAAAATACAAATTTATGATTCCTTATTTAGTTATAACCCTTATTGTTGAAAAATGGCGGTTTTTAGCATATTTTTCCAATTATCTCAATAACCGTTGAAGTTACAAACTTGGAACTGGTTTCATTGATTTCCTCAGTAAAGTTTACATAGGAATTGATCATTTTAGATCCTGAGTGAAGCCTCTTAAAAATTAGAAATATTAATAAGTTTTGAAAAATCTCAATTTTCCGCCATTGTTATCTCGGTAACAAAGCGTTTTTGGGGGTTGGTCCCATGGAACTTTTTTGTCTACTTGGTGTAAGGAATCAGCCTGAGAAGTATTGCACATTCCTCCTGAAACACCCTGTATAGGCTACCAGTTGATATTATTCGACGCAACCTCACTTGAGTCTATATAGTCTGTCAAAGCAAAGAAGACATTCTGGCTAGATTGGAAAATTACTCCAGCTCGGTCAATATTGGTTCAAAATTAAAAAAAAAACAGTATCAAATTGTAGAGGAAAATGTTCTCTACAGTTTGGAACCAAATTTATATTTTTTCAATTTTGATTCAAAATTTAAAAAACTCATGCAATCTAGTATAGTGGGGCATAGGGCCTACTAACATACAAGGTTAGCAAGGGCATATTAACATGCAAAGTTAGAAAATATTATACGTAATTTATATACAGCTTTAGTCTGTCCAAGCAAAGAAGACATTCTGGCAAGATGGGAAAATTACTCCAGCGCGGTCAAATTTGGTTCAAAAATTATAAATTTGTTCTCAAATCATAGATCGGAATGTTTCCAAAATTTGTAACCAAACTTATAATTTTTGAACCAATATTGACCGAGCAGGAGACATTTTCCCGTTTCGCCAGAATTTTTCTTTGTTTGGACGGACTATTATTTTTATAGCTATATGTAAATTACCACATGACTATACCACAGTTGAAGGTGAGGAGGTATTCTTTTTCCGTGCTTATAATAGCCAATAAAAGGTTTTGTTTGAGAAGTAAGATTTTATTAGCAAAAACGATTGAAATTTTTTCACTCGGCATGTGTTGAAAGAAGAGCATTAAGTGTCGATTAGATCCTTTTTTAAAAGTGGTCAGACAGCATAAGTATTTCTATTGGCTCTGTTTTTCAACAGATCATGAACGGATCATTTTTTCAACCACAGAAAAACCTAAGCATTTGATCAACTCGTAAGATCTGTCCAAGCAAAGAAGACATTCTGGTAAGATTGAGAAATAACTCCAGCCCGTTCAGAACTTATTCAAGAATTATAAAACTAGTCTAAAATTGTAGAGAAAAATGTTTTCTACAATTTGGGATCAAATTTATAATTTTTAAATCAATATTGACCGAGCTGGAGTCATTTTCCCATCTTGCCAGGCTGTCTTCTTTGCTTGAACAGACTATAAAAGGATTAATTGCTTCTACATCTTGACGAGCCTTCTTGTATTTTTTTAACGAGCGTTAAAAAGTTAACACCTTCCATCTAACAACTCCTTTAGTCCACTTTTTTCATGTGGTATTGTTTTTATTGAATCAATTATCTGTCTGCAATATCTATGTATGGTTTTAAAAGAGTATTAAACTATTTTAATTGTCGGCTTTAAACAAACGTAAACACCTTACATGTAAAATAGGGTTCGGTAAATTAAAACTAGGATGAAAGAACTCAATTAATGAATCTCACTCCAAAATACGGAGTTCGAACTGTGAAACAGAGACTTATTTCAATCCCAATTATTTTTATATCAGTGAGTAGATGGATGATGAAGCTCAATATCAAGCCCCTTATTCAATATTTCATAGGTAAGAGAATTTTTGTACAAGTTGATCAGTCCAAATTAAATATATATCCAAGAGATCTCGGAGATTACTTTCATAATATAGTAGTCTATTCGCGTGTATAGAGAAAAGCTCTCACCACCCGGACACACCATATTGTAAGCGAATAATCATCAATCAGGTCAGCAGTCAGCACGTTGATCATCTCAACCATTAGCCAGTTTTCACAACCAAGTGAAGATTCAAAATACCTCTGAATAACATGCTGTTGAACAGTTTGCAATGTAATAAGTGTAATGCAATGATTACTATTTCTCCGGAAACGGGAAACGACTTTATTAACGACAGCCAATCTCCCAAAGGAGCCGGTGTGGTATTGTAAGGAGCCAAATATTGTGGTAGTTATCCATATTAAAGAAAAGAAAAAATGTTGTCAAACCACTGATTTATACCGGTTTTGGTTGTTAAACCATTATCAATCTCTTGTAAACAAAAAATAATAATATTCTTAGTTGCTTTTTTTGGTTTACCAAAGATTGGTAATGGTG
Organism: Sogatella furcifera; assembly: GCA_017141385.1. Taxonomy (NCBI): domain Eukaryota; kingdom Metazoa; phylum Arthropoda; class Insecta; order Hemiptera; family Delphacidae; genus Sogatella; species Sogatella furcifera. Next base: position 5,491,966 of record CM029558.1, read on the forward strand.
TAACAACCGAAACTGGTATCTCGATTTTTTTAAATCAGTGGTTTGACAACATCTTGTCTTTTCATTTCATATTGCATACTTTGAAAATCAGAATCTGCAATCACTCAGTTGCAGAATGATTGGTATGGTACTCTGTTCAGAACTTTTTCAAAAATAAATACCGTGCACACATTAACCGTTAGAAAATCGACTCAGCGTTTACACGTGCCTCTAATCGACAAGTTCAGTCTGGTCATAATTTATCAATGGCGTCAAATTTTTCCCGATGGCAATATGGTTGACATTTACTGGTGCAACGCACTATTTAAGGAGGATGTTCCGGTAGCGTTCAATGATATAGTCTGTACAAGCAAAGAAGACCCTCTGGCAAGATGAGAAAATCACTCCAGCTCGGTCAATATTGTTTCAAAAAATATCGAATTTTTTCTCAAACTGTAGGAAACATTCTGATCTACAATATGAGACTAAACTTATAATAGTTGATCCAATATTGATCGAGCTGGAGTCATTTCCCCATCTTGCCAGAAGGTCTTCTTTGCTTGGACAGACTATAATTGCAGAGCAAGAGATGATCTAGAATCGAAAATGGTGACGAGGTAATCCAACTCCGTAGTGTCGAAGCAAAGAAGACATTCTGGCAAGATGGGAAAATTACTCCAGCTCGGACAATATTGGTTCAAAAATTATCACATTGGTCTCAAATTGTAGGTCAGAATATTCCCTACAATTTGAGACCAAATTTGTAATCTTTAAACAAATCTTGACCGAGCTGGAGTCATTCTCCCATCTTGCCAGAATGTCTTCTTTTCTTGGACAGGCTACTTGGGTATAGGAATACGTATATAACAAACTACCACCTTTGGCTAAAGCTAATTTAGCTATAGCTTTTGGAGTTGAAATATAGCTTTTCAGCTATCCTTCAAGTACTGTAGTTATATATAGTTATAATTTGGTGATCGGAGCTACTTGGGTTGAATATATGTGACGAAAAACTAACCGTATCTATGTTTATAGTTGATAATGATAATCTGAGCAACTCGGGTAGAAATATGACATAGCCTATATATATACATACAGTTAAGTCTACTTTTATGTATTTATATACATCATACAACAATTTACCCATGTCTATATTTATACGAGTTTATCTATGCGTAGTCACTTTTGACATTTACCCGAGGCAGTATGCTTCCGCTTGAACGCCATCGATATTTTCCAATAATCGACTCATCGGTGATCGATGTATCGTTCAACATAATCGACTGAGCTAATCTCGATTGCGTCCGTACAGAAGGCGATCATCTTTGAAATGGTTATCATCGATATCATCTTCAGTGATTATCGTTACTGTATCTTCCAAAAAGGTATAGATAGATTGTTCAAGCAAAGAAGACATTCTGGTGAAATGGAAAAAGGAGTCCAGCTTGGTCAATATTGGTTCAAAAATTTATATAATTGATTTGAAGTTGTAGGAAACTTTTTGATCTACAATTTGAGATCAAATTTACAATTATTATTGAACTAACAACCTTCATTAGAAATACACATTTCTCTATAATGCATACATTCAATTTCTCAGGAATAAAAACTTTCTATAACAATAATAAGCTGATTAATATCAAAATGTTCATCAACTTTAAATTTCTATTATATTCATAATGATCACGAAATTCCTCTAATTTCACGACATTCTATTAGAAAATTCCACTATTCTACTTGATATTCCACTTATTATCTTATATTCACTTTAAATATTTTGAATTATTCATTTGGTGTATTATTGAAACTATGGAGTGATCAAAATTCTAAATTATTTTACGTGGGAATTATTTGTAATATCAGTTTTATTTATGATTCAACATAACCTTGTTTCGGACTGTGTGGTATAAATGGTAGAGGAGCAGTTTGGGGAATTATACTGTTGTACTCACCAAAATGTAAATTTAATAAATAATGGTGATTGATTGATTGATAAAAAATTATACTATTCTATTTGATATTGTTTCACTTATCTTTGTAGATTGTCTATGACTGATCGTAGGAAAAGTAGACAGTGCTACAGAGTTTCTTACTCAAATACTTCTATACACTTCTGCTTGTACAACAAATAGGAAGGAATAATATATTCTTCTCTCTTTCCTATGCTTATAATGTAGCTTCAAGTGTCTCCAATAGAATTACAATGATTATAAATGATACATTACTCATAATAATCCAACGTTAATTCAATTAACAAACACCATCATACAATCACATTAATTTACATTCCTCGCAAACACCATTATTAATAATTAATAACAATAATTAATTGGCTAGCGCTATCCCTTTTGCTGCAGAGAATTTAACAGTCCGGCAATAATTAGCTTGATAATTAATATCGCTGACTGTTAAATTGATGAGACATTAAAATAGTATAGAGGAATAGGCTGGGGTCGGATTTCAATTAACCCGAGTCGAGTCGGCTATAGTTTGTCGAAGCAAAGAAGATATTCAGGCAAGATGGGAAATTTTCTTCAGCTCGGTCAATACTGGTTCAAAAATTGTGAATTTGGTCTCAAATCATGGAGCAGAATGTTTCCTACAATTTGAGACTAAATTTATAAAATTTGAACCAATATTGACTGAGCTGTAGAAGTTTTCTCATCTTGCCAGAATGTCTTCTGTGCTGGGACAGGTTATAGTTCGACTTTTGAAAAATTAGGTTTTAATTGTTGGTAGACGGTATGTGTTTTATTTTCTACAGCTGGCAGGTCGTAATTCTCGGACAAATTTACTTCCTATTCTAGAGAGGAAGTTTTGACTTATGATGGCGGCTGTTGCCAACAAATAGGATTGGGTTTAAGGTGTGTTTGTAAGGTCAAATCTCCTATTCCTTTCAAGAAGATACACAAGACGATACATGTATCAAATGGAGCAGACGTATTGCAAGATTTTTCATCAGTAACGAACTTCTGTTATTCAGTTTAAGAAGATACACAGGATGATACATGTATCAAATGGAGCAGTTTTTTTGGATGTTTTTCATATATAACGAACATCTGTAATTCAGTTTCAATGAGATTATACTATTCATGGAGTATATACAATTGTTTTGCCATACTCGTATGTAATACACAACTTTCCAAGCTAGATTTGCGTTTGGAAAATTGCCGTTTACAGGAGAATCAAAGATCAGCTGTTCTCAATGCGGGAATAATCATTTTGATGATTATTACAGCACTGGTCATCATCACGATGATAATTACAGCACTGAAAATCTAACCCAGCTGTTTTTTTCTGAACTCCGACGTATGAATAAACGAGTCGAACGAGCCGCCATGACAGTTCAGTGTGTGCGTTTGTTATAGTGTTGTGTTGAAGTTATGTTAGCTTCAGTTAATGTTTTCAGTTGTTTGAGGTTTTATTAAATCCTTCTCAGTCTATTATGAACAAAAAAAATGTACATAATTCGTGTGGAAAAATTTACAAACTCATAATTATTTTCCAAACTCGCGTACCGCTCGTTTGGAGAACATAATTATTTGTTCGTAAAAACGCCTTTTCAACACTCATTGTGTAATTTACTATTTCAGTTCTACAGTAATTAAAAATAGACTTCATTGGATTTCCGAATTGATTATTAGTATGTTATGAATTGAAAGGTCTAATTGTTAGTTTAATTATTATCATTATTATTGGTGGTTTCTATATTATTAGAATTAGCTATACCTATTTCCTAAAAAAGAGATAATTCGAGAATAATTATTCTACAGTTTTCTTTTATTATGTTTGAATGAATACACTTCAAATGTATTATTGTAACGGTAGTTTCAAAAAACAAGCACCTTGAAGATTGAGAGAGAATATTCATTCTTGGTACAACTGATTAATTCTGAATCTTGAAGGGGTTTGAAATCTTTAGAAAGCAATTATTTATGAAATTCAAGATCTTGAAATCAATAAATATAGGTATTTTTTGATGTGATGGATACAATTTTTGTTTTTACAAAGTTTTATTATTGCTTTGGGTGTTGAAGCTTTCAGAATAGAAATGGTACAAGTTATTATTTAGTATTTAGCTGTAGTTAGAAATTGGAAGTAGTTAGTATTTAGCTGTTTCTTAGCTAGTATTTAGCTGTTTAGTAGTTAGTAATTAGCTGTTTCTTGTTGAGAATTATCACTATAGGTTGACATTCAATAGCATACCATATTGGCAAAAATACCAATAGTAGGCTACTACCAATAAAAATGAGTATTCTTTACTATACTCACTAATTTACTATAAGTATTGTATAGTACAATTATTAAGTATAAATATACTTTATAGCATGCAGCTAAGTTGGCGGATGAAGTATGATTCTTGTTAATACTCAGCTCTGACAGGACAGTCGACGGGCGGTTTCCACGAGCTTATCATTTCGAGAGCGACCTCAGAAAAAAATATGCTTATGGCTTTTAATGGTGGGAGACCCTTACGGGTAGGTTCCATCTCGCCAAAGTGTACATGGCAAAACACTGGTCACGCATCCAAGATCAGTCCACTGTGTTTGTGACTTAACCTCTAAATAATCAAGCAGACACTCTCACCAGGTGGCCAGTACCCAGTACACCCTCAGAAAGAATATCGCGTTCTTGAAGACAGCTTTCAGACTGATCTGACAGAGCTGAACATTTATAACAGACATTCACAATTCTACAACTATTAAGAAGGAATGAACTGTAAATGTAGACGGATTTTACCCAACTGTAAACAGATGCAGAAAAGCTAGGCAATTATGCCTGCTCCTTGTACGCTCCAACAGCTGATGTGAATGAGAGTTGTAATTTAGCTAATACAACTAAGCCTATAGTTGCTAATACAACTTATACAGGGTGTTTCAGGAGGAATGTGCAATACTTCAGGCTGATTCCTTACACCAAGTAGACAAAAAAGTTCCATGGGACCAACCCCCAAAAACGCTTTGTTACTGAGATAACAATGGCGGAAAATTGAGATTTCTCAAAAAATATTATTATTTTAGTGACTTCAGTGAGGTTCTAAAATAATCAATTCCTATGTAAAATTAGCTGAGGAATTCAATGAATCCAGTTCCAAGTTTGTAATATTAACGGTTAATGAGATAATTGGAAAAAATATGCTAAAAAACGCCATTTATCAACAATAAGGGTTATAACTGGATAAGGAATCATAAAATTGTATTTTTTATTAATGGAAGTTGGAGAGAGTCGGATTTTAAAGAAAAAGTTGAATGGCAGCGATTGTGGAAATCTTAGCCAAATCTCAGAAATGGCGATCAAAAATCGCAAAATCGCTACTAAACTCAAATTCATCACTTGTGCTATGTTTTGTCAATTTTGCGATTTTTGATCTCCATTTCTGAGATTTGGGTGAGATTTACAATCGCCGCCACCCAACTTTTCCTTTAGAATCCGACTCTCTTCAACTTCCATTAATAAAAAATACAATTTTATGATTCCTTATCCAGTTATAACCCTTATTGTTGAAAAATGGCGTTTTCTAGCATATTGTTCCAATTATCTCAATAACCGTTTGAATTCCTCAGCTAATTTTACATAGTAATTGATCATTTTAGAACCTCACTAAAGCTACTAAAAAATTTGAAAAATTAAAATATTTTGAAAAATCTCAATCTTCCGCCATTGTTATCTCAGTAACAAAGCGTTTTTGGGGGTTGGTCCCATGGAACTTTTTTGTCTACTTGGTGTAAGGAATCAGCCTGAGAAGTATTGCACATTCCTCCTGAAACACCTTGATGATGTTCTTGGAATCAAAAGAGACAATCATAATAGATGATTTACATCAGTTGTTATTAGATTTCTGTTGTTACATCACGTACAAGAGACAGAACAGACGAAACCGCCTAACTCATTGACGTCAGCTATACTTGACTAAGCATCCAGTTGACCCGCAGTGACCCAAACCAAAGTGTAGGTTTCACCATTCCAAACCCATCAATCTTTCTCAAATTGATTTCTCAATGTTATAGTCTGCCCAAGCGAAGAAGACATTCTGGAAAGATGGGGAAAAGACTCCATCTCGGTCAATATAGGTTGAAAATCGAAAAGTTGATCTCAAATTGTAGGAAACATTCTTATCTACAATTTGAAATCAAATTTATTATTTTTGAACCAATATTAACCGAGCTGGAGTCATTTTCCCATCTTGCCAGAATGTCTTCTCTACTTGGAGAGAATACAAATCTACGGCGAATAGTTTGTACAAGCTGAGAAAACACGTAGTTACATAATCTTTACATTGAACGGCGGATCTTCTCTGTTTTCACGAACACTATACTAGAGCTTAGAAATCATTAGTTGTTGGAACTGCTACTTATACCAGATCTATTAATTTCGCTGATACATTATTCATAGATTTTCGTTGAAAGCGAGAAATTTAAATCTTTTAAATACCTGTTTGACTTGGATGCCCATTAATAGATAAACGTATTTAATACGGTTTCTAGTAAGGTTGCCTAATCTTGTCAGTAGGAGGTATTATAAAAGATTGCTTCTGTCAAATAGCTGATACCAAAAAGTTAGGCGGATTTGTCTGCTCCTTGTACGCTCCAACAGCTGATGTTATCAATTAGGGGCAAAGCCTGTTCTATATCTCTCAAATCATTTTAATTTATTTTAATATTGTGATGTGAATTCATCTTTTGAAAGATGAATTTTTGTGCTCTAAATTTCCAGTCAAAACTTAATATTCTCGACCATGGTCTAGTGAATTTGTGAAGTGTTTTAGTTTTAGTTGTTAATGATGTTTTGGAATCACAACAAATTGGCTTTAAAATGACTTTTTCGAAGAACTATAACCCACATGGTTCTCCATGTTTTCATTTGTGGAAAATGAGGTTATAATATTGCGAAGTGGAACAACCCTTTGGGACTCCCCACTATTGAAAGCATACGCTAAATAAGTATTTTAAAAATTATTTAGAATTGTCATTTAGCTATGCCTTGTTCATGTTTTTGGATTCAATAGATGCTTTACATCATTACCTAAAAGATTGGATTGAAGAGATCGAGAAAGATTTCATCTACTCACCTGATACATTCGCCAGTTTCGATTTACCATCAAAACATTTATTTATTGTGACTGTTTAACGTGTTTATGAATACAGTCAAATCCCAAGGGGCAGTTCAAACTCATGCAATCTAGTATAGTGGGACAAACTAACATACAAGGTTAGTAACATGCAATGTTAGTATACGTAATTTACATACAGCTTATAGTCTGTCCAAGCAAAGAAGACATTCTGGCAAGATGGGAAAATCACTCCATCTTGGTCAATGTTGGTTCAAAAATTATTTATTTGGTCTAAAATTGTAGAGCAGAATGTTCTCTACAATTTAAGACCTGAATGATAATTTTTGAACAAATATTGATCGAGCTGGAATCATTCTCCCATCTTGCCAGAATATCTTCTTTGCTTGGACAAATTTTAACAACTGGATGATTCCATAACTTGGGTGTGATTATTTATTTGCATTTTCTACTTAGGTTACATACTATTTATTTGTATGGATGATCTACCAATGTTTACGCAATGCATTCTTAGCAAAGCCGCTCTATTATTAAGTAATTTAATGGGCATTATGACATTGGTATTCTCAATCATTGAGGATGTCATCTGGATTTGTAAGGTATGGTTGGCGTGAACTGAGAAGACACGCCTTACAATATACTTTATATGGTAATGATGTGTCTTCTCAGCTTCTCAGCGAACCATATCCTTATTTCTAGATCAATGTCAATTGAGTCATGACTATCGAAGATGGCAAATTACTTGAAATATCGATATTTCGATACTCGATATAACAAGGAGAGGACATCGATACAGGAATACTTTCATGGTGAGTTTTACGAGTATTTTAACGAATCTCACTAAAACATCATCATTTATACATTAATCGATTTACAACACTGAATTTATTGTAATCATCTTAATCTCGTATCATCTTATTATCAATCTAAATTGGTTAAATATCCGTAAAAGTATGATTTCTCAGTATTCAGTGTTATGTATTGAATTAAAACATTCTGAAACTGAAACTTATTTCTTATGAATGTTATGAAACTCCACATTTATCAAAAATGAATCATAATAAAAACAAGAATAATAAATTATTTGATTCTCAATTTATCGCTATATAGAGAAATTCGTAAATTGAGGTTCGAATTAATTATTATTATAATTATCCAGAAGTTGGTGAGCTGAATAATTCTTCCATCCATAATAAAAACTATTGGAGGTAGCATTGTAATCAGGTTTTGATCTATTTTGATCTAAGTTTCAAGTCTCTAGCTTGTCGGGAAGTGAATGAAAATTAATTCACAAAATTCCAACCTGAGAGACAACACCCAGAGCAAGTGCAATAAAACGTTATAATAAAAACAAGAAGAATTCATCACATCAGAAAAAATACCTATTTATTGTTTTCCATGTCTTGAAATTTATAAATAATTCCTTTCTAAAGACTTTGAACCCCTTCAAGAGTTAATTAGAATTAATAGAAGAATTAATCAGTTTTTCAGGGATATATTTTTTAAAGTAAACACCTTTGAGAGGAAAAAAGTTTAAACGTAAATTAATTGTATTTTATGAGATATTGGGGTATTTTTCCATAATGAGAAATAATAAGACATAGATATTGTCAATGCCACTAATTTATTAAAATAATTACATAGTTCCTTGTAGTCTACCCAAGCACAAATCCAGCTGAGGATGGGGCAGGTATAACCCTGAAATCAATGGTTATATTGTAAATATTTTAATAAATCAGTGGTATTGATAATATTTATGTCTCATTATTTCTCGTTCAAACGTAACCTGAAAATTCTGATTACTCTATTTATTGAGAGACTGAATCAGGAATTGAAGAGGTTAGGAGCGATTTTTTTTTCAAATCGTACTCTCATTATTTTGTTCTCATATGAATAGAGCAAAAATCACTGGCAGCTCGTGCCCATGAAACAGGTGAAGTGCTCGTATCTTTTACTGTACAGCACCTCACCTATTCTGTGGGCACGAGCCGCCAGTGGCAAAATTATCATTTTTAAAACATTGTTGTGTCTTGTATTCTCACTAACGTTAGAATGAATCTTGAACTTATTCAGTATTGAAAATTAAATCTAGATACTAGGGTCTTTGAATGTCAAATCTACAATTCTACGTCCAATCTCCAAAAATTCTAAAAGTTTTTCCATTCCAAAAACATATAATTCCAACAATACTCATATTGTTTTGTTTTGATTTTACAGGTGAGCCAATTATGTTTGACAACTTTAACTACAACATTGTGAGTAGTGTTAAAAAGTATATATTTTTAATCTAAAGAAATACCTCCAGTATTTATAAATTTTTTCAATCTATAATTTACCATTAGTAATAATTATTATTATTAGTATTCAATAATTGATTGTCCAAACTGAGAGTATAGAAGATTGTATAAACAGGATAACTTGATTTAACAGGTGGAGTGAATACACCAATAATTGGTGGTCATTTGACAAAAGCACTCAAGTCCACTTTTTGAGGAAATGAGATAATTACATATCCGGGTGTAGAATTTTGAGATCTACGCTTTGGTAAAACAACCTAAGTCTTACTTCCATTATTAAGACTTTTATAACATCTTAAGTCAGGTATTGCAGATGAATTATGGGAATCTATGTTTGGGTAAAACCACTTAACTTACTATTTCTATTGTTCTGAGGATGTGTAAAATAACTTAAGTCTCTAATTTCATTCGGGTAAAATGACATAACTCCACTTATGTCATGTTTTTACATGGTCCAAACAACTTAAGTCATGACTAAATCAGTGATTTCACATTTTTACATCACTTTGGAATGATAGAATTATGAATAAGTGTATTTTGAACCTACTTTGTAAGTTTTATTGTGATAGGATAAAAAATATTATAAAAAATTGTGTTTGAACATACTAGAAAACTTTGAGCTCCATTTTCTCAAAACTGCAGTTTTGGACTTGAGTGGTTTTGTGATATGACCAAGGATATTGTCTCTCTGGTTCTTTTTTATTCTTATTGGACTATATTGAGATATTGGCTTCTCAATAAAATATTTGAAGTTGTCTCCGTTGTCTCCATGTGAAGGTGGCTGTAGTGCACATGTCCAAAAAAATTCGATCTTTGCTGGAACCTACTTTTCACAGGGCACTATTATTGACCAAAGTATATGAATGGAGTAGGTAGACCTACCAGATGGTAGCAGAAGTAACGGATTTCAGCCCGTGCTCAATCTTTAGAAATACCGACAAAAAATTGGCTTTCACGTGTACTTTCAGTCAGTATGCCAGCAATCAAGCGCAGGATGAATTAGTCCATACTCTTGTAATGATCGAGAAAGTCGATCGACTCTAGTGTTCTGTCTTCTCGATTTTCTCCCTCTTTCTTTACAATACCATCCATCTCTTCCTTCTCTCTTTTCTTTTATTCCTCCTCATCATCTTCTTCAGTACAAATACAAATTAAGTACAAATTTCTTCAGCTTCTTATCTTCTAGCTTCAATATTCTTCAATCGATAAAGTAAGTCGTTTACTCCATTTCTCAAATTTTATTCATTCCGTTTGGTATTGTTGTTTTTACTTCCTTTATTCATCCACTATGTCTCACTTTCTTATTTTATTATTCATCAAATTATGGAACAAATGATTAATCAGTATTACAAGAGAAAAACGAGTATTTTGTTTTATATTTATAATGACCTTTATCCTAGTTGCTTTATTTCTTGTTCTCTACATCTCTGTTTCTCTCCTCTTTTCTCCTTCTCTACGTTCTCATCGTATTTCGCAACATTTGCAACGATTGATTGATGGAATATGAATAAACCAATTGGAAATGATCACATATTTCAACATTTCTATACGTCAAAAATAATATTCCATTATTTTAAATATTTTGTCTCGTTACTCATTTTTACTCTTTTCTCTTCTTTGTCTTCTCCCCCCTCCTCTCATTTCTCCTTCTATTCAGTCTCTCTAATTTTCTCTTGTCCTCTAGTTCCTCAATATTCTCAAACCCTTCTACATTCTTCCCATTCATTTTAAATTGAAAAACAATATTTTTTAGTTTTTCGATTTCACTCTCTTACTTTACTTCTTATATTTCGATTTCCTACCCACCCCTCTGCTCCTTCCTTTTCAACTTCCCCGTCTTCTTCTTCTCATCCACCTTTTCCTCCACCTCCTCCACCACCTCCTCACACCACCACATTCCTCTTCTCTTACTCCTTCGTCTTCCATTCTCTGAAATACTTTTACGGAAGGATACTGCAATTAGGAACGACTCTGTACCAATTTCTTTCCAATTATTGACCACACGGCTAATTAATAGAACAATAATTATTTTCATCAAGTCCACAACAATACCGACTCTAGAAGCATCGGAATTGAGCAGTGCGGTCCGTAGAGTAACCTATACTATATATAAAAATATAATATATAAAGTCTACGATACAGAAATGGTTTGAGCGGTACATCCCGTAGAGTAATATGTATGCTATATATAAATATAATAAATGAAGTCCCGAGTTGGTTATTGGTTGTAGTATATTTACAGAGTTGATTATTAAAGTGAATTAAATTTAATTACTTCGGACATAGATGGATTGCAATGAAGATGGTTCTTGCTATGGTCCAAGCAAAGAAAACATTCTGGCAAGATGGGGAAATGTCTCTAGCTCGGTCAATTTTGGTTTAAAAATTATAAAATTGGTTCCAAATTGTAGGAAACACTCTGATCTACAATTCGAGACCAGATTTATAGTTTTTGAATCGATATTGACCGTGTTTGAGTCATTTTACCATCTTGCCAGAATGTCTTCTCGGCTTGGACAGGCTATATTGAAGTATGCGGATCTTCGCTTCATTTGTGGGATAAAATTTCTTCTGTCCGTTTGAAAAGTTGGCACGTCTGAGTTCGTCTTCGGAATTGACCAGCTGTTCTATAATTGTCTTTGTAGATCAGCTGATATGTGATTGAGTTGACCTCTGTTGTAGTTCATCTTTGAGATTGACCAGCTGTCCTGATTGTTTGTTTTTGATCTACTGTTATGATTAGTTTGTTGGATTTTTGTTTATTGAGTTTGCTGTAGACGGGGTCTACTTAATAAGTGAGAACTAATTGGAGTAGGAAAGTCAGTCTATTTAAATGAAATTATTTTTAAATCAGCTGTTTCAGAAAATGCGTTTCTTGTGTGTGTTCTCACATTTGATTTGCTACAAATTACTGGCGGCTCCTGCCTACGAAACAGGTGAAGTGCTGTACAGTAAAAGATACGGGCACTTCACCTGTTTCATGTGTACGAGCCGCCAGTGCTCCAAAACATAGCTATTTTTAGACATAACATTCATTGTTCATTTTCAAACATTCCTTATAATTTTTATCACAAACCAGTACAGAAAGCACAATAGGAATTCTATAAGAAGAGTTTCATGATCATATCTCATGGATATTATGCTTAAAAGAGGGAAATACTGAGTCAAAATGCATGATTTGTAACTGTGTACAATTATATAATCATATATATTCGTATGGCTTCAGGGGAAGAACAAAATACAACAATATAAATACTAAAAAACACTTTCTCAATAGAGAATCGTCATTAGTGCTGTAAACCGTTGAAATTAGATGCTTGCAAATTGAATAGCTTTGTCAAAGTAGAAAAATAATAAGTCTACATCAAAAAACACAATTATATCATACGGATAGATTGTCCCTACGGTGCGACGTTGTCACTTTTATGGTAAGAATATGTCAAAAAGGTCAGGCTGAAGGTTAGGCTTAGGCTTGAGGTTGATACAATACTTTGATAAAGGAATCATATGATATGATATTGTAGCACCCGCAGCCTAAACCTAAACCTCACCTTATTTGACATGTTTTAACCTTGGGCCTTTGATGAAAGAAAGCTAGAGTTTCCATCCATCATTTTACTGACCTATTTTGAAAAAAATAAATATTAAAATGTTTAAATAAATAAATATTTTGAATGTTATCTATCGTATTTGATATCAATATGGTAAATACTATTGATAATACAGTCTCAGAGAGATGAAACCTTGGAATTACAGTAATAATATTCAAATTAATTCATTTCATGAAAAAAAACAATAGAATATACTCGAACATCACAAATTTTTAAAGATTTCAACATAAATTAGTCACTGACAACACTGAAGTAGATATTGAACAATACGAAAAACATCATCTTCATCTATAATAATAATAATAATAATAATAATAATAATAATAATAATAATAATAATAATAATAATAATAATAATAATGATAATAATAATAATAATAATAATAATAATAATAATAATAATTAATTCACCTAAAGATAATTATCCAGCAGTTGATGAGCTGCAATATTTAAAAACTCTTCCATCATCTTCACCTAGTTCACAAGTCAACCAGTTCAACCTTCAATAACTTCTGAAACCCCAATAATCGAATTGAAAAATCGATAAATCGAACTTCCAATCGATAAATTCAAGGATGCATCAATCTGAGCCAATCGACCGGTTGCAAAATACTTCTGGAATACTTCTCATCTTCACAATATCGCAGACAAGACAATCAACCTTTTCGATCCTCGATTAATCTTTGTTTATTGACCCTCGATTAATTGATCGATCCTTGATGTTTATTTGATCGCAGTTGCAAAATTTCTATAGTCTGTTCAAGCGAAGAAGACATTCTTGCAGGATTGGGGAAATACTTCAATTCGATCAATATTGGTTCAAAAATTATATATTTGGTCTCAAATTGTAGATCAGAATGTTTTCTACAATTTGAGACCAAATGTATAATTTTTAATCAATATTGACAGAGTTGGAGTCATTCTCCCATCTTGTCGAAATGTCTTCTTTGCTTGACAGACTTAATCTACGATTAAGTTTGATCCATGATCGGCAATCAGTAGCCTGATTGTGATCACGATTCTGAAATTTGGATCATGATAGTTAGGACGTTTATTGCTGCAATTAGTTACTGCCGTGTGCTGACATTTAAATTATTGATATTGTGTCAGCGCAGCTAGCAAATCTAATAAATCTTTAACTGTATTATTGTCAATTATTATGTAATGTATTTGTGTGGATTGTGGGAATGTAATGATTATTGCAGACACTGGCGGCTCGTGCCCACGAAACAGGTGAAGTGCCCGTATCTTTTAATGTACAGCACTTCGCCTGTTTCGTAGGCAAGAGCCGCCAGTGATTGCAGAATGATCATTTTAGAGAATATTGACTTTATGATAAAATTTTTGGGAGAGGAATAACACAGGCTATCCCTATTTTTCCTCCCAATTCATGTAATTGTATCGATGTATAAAGAATAGAGAACTGCATTAGGTAATAATATAGAGATAGATTGGTTAATGAAGGTAATATAACGTGAATAAGTGAATATAATCCTCATCTATTTTGTTTTCCATCACGAACTGCTAGTAAATATTTCACTCTGAACTATTTTCCACGACACTGCAGTCATAAATGTGAATATTAGTTTGAATATAAACTACTACTCACACGTGGAGCGCTTTCAGATTCTACTCCATTTTCAACACTGCCTTCTTCATTTTGTTGACACTGTTTGGTCTGAAGAAGGTAATGAAGGTAATTTGGTAATGAGCAGGGGTGCCTACAAGGGGGACATGACGCCAATGGCGTCATACAAATTTTGGGGGATTTATTTTAACCTGGAGGACCGATTCTCTTTAATAACTGTAAAGAATAACAGTTCCAGTTGGGACATTAAGGTACGTGCTTGAAGCTACAATATTTCGTATTCAGCACTCCTAAAGTTGTAATTGGCAGGGGCGAACCTAGGGGGGATTGAGGGGATATATCCCCCCACCGAAATTGGGGCTCACCTTACTCTAGATAGAATGCACTTTGTTGGAGTTGCCAAATTTTTTACCAATAAGGCTTAAAACTTATAAAAATTGAATTTCAGGGTACGTTTTTGAAAAAATTGCCCTCACGGGGGAAATCTGGAGAAGATTGAATCTGAAACAAAGCATTACAAGCTCAAATATTTCAGTTCCCGCTTAAATGAATGCAACAAGCATACTTTTCCCTACAAAATGGTTCATAAAATTTTGAATATTTGGGTGCAACGATTTCTGTTACAACAGCAACTTCCTCTTAATTTAAGCGCTTCTTTTCAGAGAATCTTTCATGAGAAATGCTACTGGTTGGAATCATTTGAATGATTTAGCCCTACTATTCATTCACAAAGATTTTACCATTGACTCTGGTCATACAATAAACTGCATAAAAATAAATCTCGGCAATTGGTATATGTCATTTTGTGATAAAATCAGGGCCCTCGTGTGGCGGGTTGTGCGGAGTGTGCGACCGCACCGGGCGCCACGGCCAAGGGGCGGCGTGACACAAAACGGATTTTTAGAAATTTCAATCGGGCTATTAAAATAATTTTTCACAATTAGATAAAAAACTTATTTTACCCAACTAGATTCCACAAGAAATTATTTTCTCTGCATAAACTCATTCATAATAATTAATTGATCTTGAAATTGGAAAACCAGCACAATCAATGTAGCAAGCCAAGAAACGCCCCTCTTAAATTTAATTCTATTGTTGGCTGACAACCACCTTACACTCTGATTCTGTCGACCAATCACAAGCCAGTTTCCAATAAAACCTTTTCTCTATTTTTAAAGAATTGTAGTTCTTCAAACGTTTTCCCGGCATGAGGTCGGTATTAGATCATGAATAGTCTGAGTTCTATATCATTATATTCACTGTTTAAAAGAAGAATTAAGATGGGAGTGTGAAATCATATTTTCATCTTATTCCATACAGCATAAAACTATTGAAGTCAAGTACTGGCCTAAGTTACACAATAAAAGTAGAACTGAGTCTAAATTATATAAATTCTTCAAATACTTACTTGATAGAATCTTACCAGACTGAATATACATAAATGAATATTATATTGGCACAAGATCGTCAACAGTTAATCAACGTATTTTTTTGTGTATGATAGGCCATCCATCTTTTTTTGCTAGCAGCCATTTTCATAACAGAATTCACGAAACACTGTCAACCAATAAGAAAAGAGCAGGAGGGGCATGAAGGCGTGTCCAAGTCAAATCTGAAACATCACCCGTCAACTGCTGCCATCTACTGGTTGAATTTGAAAACTTTTCTAACCGACGTTTTCGGCCATTTTGATCTTAGGCGGAGCTTGGAGGCGTGTCCAATGGAAGTCGAAGCAAGTCACCCTATTACTACTGCCATCTGCTGGCTGAATTCGGAACTATTTCGAATCTTATTCAAGAAAGTTGAGTAGAGCAGTGAATATGGCTGAAATCCTCAATTTGCTTGTTATTGAGTTTTCGATTTTTCGTTGAAACATCTTCATTTTCAGTGAAATGAACTATTTATGATGATACCCAATATCTTTCTGTGAAAAAAATTATTATTCCCTTCCTTATGTGCTATCAAGCTAACTATAAGAATAAATCAATCAATGATTAAAAATTCAATATTTTAATGATAAAGTATGGTAAAATGTTACAGTTTTGCTCAATGTAGCTATTTTCTATCAATTCCTGTAGGCTTTTGCTTATTACATATCCAATACATGAAAATACGAGACAATACGTTATTGGGATGGATTAAAATAAGCAAGTCCCTATAATCCTTTTTGCCACACCACATGCAACATTGCGAATGCTTTTCCTGGTTACGACCCTGATTTTATATCCACCTCCAAATTTATTTTTAGGTTTGCCCCTGGACCAGTTGGTTAGGCGTATAGCCCAAGTTATGCTTACTTGTTATTCAATAGTCTTACATTTCACTCTCCTTGCTTAACAGGAAGGCCCAAAAATAAGGGGATCTTTAGTTCATTTGGGGGGATTGGCGTCATAGACGTTGGGGGGATAGGCATCCCTGGTAATGAGGAAGGCAGTGTTGAAAATGGAGTAGAATCCGAAAGCGCAAGTGAGTATTAGTTTATATTTAAACTAATATTCAAATTTATGACTGCAGTGTCGTGTAAAATAGTTCAGAGTGAATATAATCATTATTGTGATGATTATTATTTTGTATAATTGATAACATCATACTGTATGATTAGTCTATTGTTAAATAGTCTACATTGCTAAAATTCCATAAATTCTCTATTTTTTAATGAATAACTTGATTTTTAAATAGATCAGTTGTTCAACAACTTCTTGTCTTTTTATCTAATGTTACATAAATGGTTAGGCCGGTATTACTCGATAATAGTTCTATGATCATATCTGATCATATGGAAGGATATGAAAATAGGATTTCGTATTTTCATCTCTTTCCATATGATCAACTATGATCATAGAACTATTATCGTGTAATACCCGTCTTACAATAACCATTAATGTTACAATGTTACTAATAAAACGAGCATTTCAAGTTCCAAGTCATCAATTTATGAAATGAAAGCATATTAATCGTTTGTAAATCAAGCATTTTATTAGAATAAAACTTCATTCCAAGTTTCTCTGTTTTTTTTTATAGAAAAAATCTTGAAATGTTTATGAAATGAGACCTAGATTTGATAATGATTGCTTTATCAATTAAGACATCAATAGTGAATGATGAGGTTTTTGACAGACTTATAATTAAAATAATCTGGCGGAATTCTCTTAAAGTGGTGGGGTCTGTTAATTTTAGCCATGATAAATTCTTCTAGATTTCATGCCTGAATTCAGTGGCCCTCTAATTTGAGCCACAAATAATCCTTCTAGATACTATACCTGAAATCAGTGGCACTAAACGTAGCTATCTTTGAAATAACACTAAAATCATTCCAGCTATAGTCCAAGCAAGGAAGAAATTTTAGCAAGATGGAAAAATTACTCCAGCTCAATCAATATCAAATCAAAATTTATGATATTGGTCTCAAATTGTAGGAAACATTCTTTTCTACAATTTGAGGCTAAATTTATAATTTTTGAACCAATATTGACCAAGCTGGATTCATTTTCCTATCTTGTCGGAATGTCTTCTTTGCTTGGACACTACTTATCACGCAGACTCGAAAACGGTAAAAATGTATAGGCTGGCACATAAATAGATGTTCTATATAGATATAGAGCAGTAGGGTAGCCGAAAACTTCCGTTGTGGTAGAGCGGTAGATCTGCTTTGGAAATATTTCGGCAATTAAAAAATTGATAGCATCACTTAATAGTCCATTCTCAACTTAGCACAACACTCAGTATGGAATGCGTCATTATCACATTCTTTCTCTCTTCTTCTTGATTTTTCTTCTTTATTCATTCCCTCATCTTCTATTACTTTTCCTCATTCTTTTCGTACCTTCTCCTCTTATTATCACATTATCTGCGTCATTTATCACATTTTCTTCTCTCTTTTTTCCGCTTGTCTTTTTCTTGGTTCTCTGCTTATTTTTCTACACTTTTGAAAATGTTTTCTCCAATATTAATGATCTCCTTTCATAACTCAGTTTTGTTCTTTTTTGAAGTATTTTTTTGTCATCTAGCTTACCTTACTGTATCTCTATATATAAAAGCGAAATGGCACTGATTCATTGATTGATTCATTCATTCATTCATCACCAGAACTAAAAATCCACCGAACCGAATGCGTTCAAATTTGTCAGGCATGTTCAATTGCACGTTTAGACGCGCGCTAAGAAATGATTTTTAAAACTTTATAAGAACACGCTAAATATTTCAGTTTTTCTATAGTTTTCCATCGTTTTCTTATTTTTTTCGAGAACCAATTGGTAGAAAATGTTGATATTTGGTGGGCAGGTTCAGATAAGGTCTAGAAATGTTGTGTTAAAATATTTTTGAAATTCGTTCAAGAGAAGGCTACGCCAGTAATAACTTTTTCAAAATTGTAAATGTATTGCGGGTTGCATATCTTCCGCTTTGATACGACCAATCCTTTCTGTAAATTCAATGGTTCAGCGAGATTATAGATGAACTAATTTAGAAGATATTGAATCAAGTTTCAAACTATGTCCGATATACTTCCCAAGGTTACGCTTGATATTAGCGTTTTAATATTTTCGGGGAATTTTCTGAGTTTTTCTTAGATTTTTTCGAGAACAAATTGGCAGAAAATGTTGAAATTCGGTAAACAGGTCCAGATTAGGTCTAGAAATGCTGTGTTTAAAAATTTCGAATCCCTTCTGAACGGAATTTGCAGGCGAGCGAAGCGAGCCTGTTTGTCTCAGCTTACACTGCCGATAATGTCGGGGTCCAAGAGGCGGTTTTGCTAGGCGAGCGAAGCGAGCCTGTTTGAATTATATAAACTGAACACCACTGTTGAAATAAGAGTATTAATTATAACGAATCTAAACTTGAATAATGTTAAAAATCTTCGATTACTTCGAGCAAATTTAAACTTCTAATAATGTTTAGAATCCTCGATTGGTTTAAAAGAATCTAAACTTAAGAAAAGTTGAATATTTTTATAGAGCAAATTTGAACTCAAAAATGTTGAAAATCTTCGATTAATTGGAGCAAATTCAAACTTTAAAAATGTTGACAATATATGTGCAGTACCCAACAATGGAACTGACGAATGAAGTTTTTCCAATGAACAGCTGAAAAAGTACATTTGTATCGTCAGTGAAGAAGACATTCTGACAAGATGGGAAATGACTCCAGCTCGATCAATATTGGTTCAACAATTATAAAGTTTAGTCCCAAATTGTAGATCAGAACTGCTCCTACAATTCCAGACCATACGTATAATTGTGGAACCAATATTGTCCGAACTGGAGTCATTTTCCCACCCTGCCAGAATGTCTTCTTTGCTTGGACATACTTTGTAGTGAAATGCATGAAAATGGTCTAGTGGAGTACCTTATTTCTTTTGGAACTGATTATCTTGTGGAAAGTATAGTACTTGCACGCTGAGAAGAGACTTCATCACAACGTTAAGTGTCTTCTTATCTTGTGCGAACGGTATATGCGAAGAGAAGCTGTTAACAGAAATGTCAATAACCGTATATGATTGGTTACAGAAGCCGTAAGACCCTGAGGGACCTTGAAAGCGATAGGTCAATATCTCGGTCAGAATTAATGCAAACCTAAGGCGAGAAATGTTATATGCACTGGAGATAATAGGTTTGAACGGTTTCTGAATCGAAATATCCGTTTAGAAGGAAGGCTTCAGTAAAGTGTTACTCTTGAATAATGTTCAATATCCCTTACTCATTTTTCCGCTTCTGCTTATTTCATTTTTCTTTTTCTAATTTTTCTTCTTCTTCTGCTTCTTCTCCTTCTCGTTCCTCTCCTCCTACTCTTCTTACTCCTCATCCACCTCATAACCTTTAAGCTTATCTAAATATTTAAAAAAAAATTTGAAGAAGAGTCGTTTTGGACTTGATATTTTGGGTTTCATTCACTAAGTATATTGTATCCTTTTTAATAAATAAATGTGGATTATCCACTATCCTTTTCCCTAATTTTATCATTCCATCTTCTCCATCCCTATTTTTATCTTTTTCCTAATTTACCCCCTTTGTTTCTAAAATTGTTCCTTTTTCTCCATTATTCAGTTCTTCTCATTTTTAAGATTTCTCCATTGTAATCTCAATCTTCTCACCTCCATTCTCCCCTGGTTTTTCTCTTTTTCGTGTTTTTTTCACTCTCTCTTCCTCTTTTTCTTTTTCTATCTCTCTTTCTCCTCGTTTTTCTCTTTTTCTCTCTCTTTCTTTCTCTGTTCATCTTCATTACACCAACAACATCAATTTCTCCATATCGTTTGTTTTTTTCTTTTCCGTCAATCGTCCTCTTCCTCCTGTAATTCAACTCTTCCTTTTTTCTTTCTCTATCTCTTGTTCTATTGCTTCAACTGTTTCTCTTATTTCTTTTCATCTTCCTCTTCCTATCCTTTCTTACCTTCCTTTCCTTCATTCTACTCTTCCTCCTTCAATTATATTCTTCATTATTATTTACCTCTCTCTCTTCCTCTTTTTTCTCTTTCTTCTCATTTTTCTCTTCCTTTTCCCATCCCTCCTATTTCTTACTTTGCTTTTTCTCCTTCTCTTCCTTTTTCGCCTTTTTTCTTCTCATTTCTCTCTCCTTCCTATTACTCTTTCTCTTCCTCTTCACATCCTTTTTCTTTCCTCTTCCTCCTCCTCCTCCTCCTCCTCCTCCTCCTCCTCCTCCTCCTCCTCCTCCTCCTCCTCCTCCTCCTCCTCCTCCTCCTCCTCCTCCTCAACAACCATCCGCTCTTCTTAAAGGTCGAATTAAATGTTGCAGCTATAAGTAACGGCCTTCCTGCAACATCTGATCACTGAGTTAATTCCCATCATTCTATTCCGCATGAACGAAATCTGGATCGCCATGTTACAGTTATAGTCTGTCCAAGCAAAAAAGACATTCTGACAAGAAGGGAAAATGACTCCAGCTCGGTCAATTTTCATTCAAATATTCTAATTTTGCTCTCAAATTGTAGATCAGAATGTTTCCTACAATTTGACACCAAATTTATAATTTTTGAACCAATATTGACCGAGCCGGAGTCATTTTCCCATCTTGCCAGAATGTCTTCTTTGCTTGGACAGACTCTACTCCATCCGCCGTCTTATTGTTTTCTAGCTGAGTTATTGGCTATTTTAACGTCCGCAGTTGTAATTTCGAGCCTGCAGCCACGATATAACACGCACTATACACCTGTATATCAAGCTATATATACCCTCTTGTAGAATATACCACGTATAATAATCCAGTATACCTGTAATTGAAGTTATATTATATTATGTTCCTTTTACCAGAATATACCAAATACTATACTCCAGTACTGTATTTAAAACTATATAATTATTCTCTCTTTATATAGAAAACGACTGTATTCCAATTTAAATTTAGTAAATCACTTACTTTTTTGGCATAGTGAAGTGGAATGCATTTCAGCCTCAGAGGCTGATGAGCTCCTCTTCAGGAGTGAAATGCATCCCACTTCACCATTCCAAAAAAGTAAGTGATTTACTAAATTTAAATTGGAATACAGTCGTTTTCTACTATATAAAGAGAGAATAAGTATTTCGTCATGGAAAGCAACATTAATTATTATTCTGTCTTACAAAATACCACGTACCATATTTCAGTATATCCCTGTATTTCAAATACAGGATTGTGTTTCCTGTATTTTTATACTATATATGTATAGTTTGTACAAGCAAATGAGACATTCTGCACTGGCGGCTCGTGTCCATGAAAAAGGGGAAGTGCTGTGCAGTAAAAGATAAGAGCACTTCACCTGTCTCGTGGACACGAGCCACCAGCGATTCTGGCAAGATTGGATAACGATTCCAGCCCGGTTAATATTGGTTCAAAAATTATCAATTTGTTCTCCAATTGTAAAGCAGGATTTCTCTTACAATTATCCGATGCCAGAAAGTTGGACTTGACAAGACAATACTTGACAAAATAAGACAATACTTGACAAAACAAGACAATACTTGACAAAACAAGACAATACTTGACAAAACAAGACAATACTTGACAAAACAAGACAATACTTGACAAAACAAGACAATACTTGTTGTTCTTGTCCTTGACCTGTGATTGGGCACAGCTGTTCGACTGTGGCCGACTGTCGGATAAAGGAAGACTCTCCATTGAACGCACACACACGCAAAATATTAGTTTATTTCGTCTCAAGTAATCGTGAATGGGGTATAGTTATATATTTCAAGTCGATCCTCCTTGCTTAGGTTACGGTCCAATGGCTATTGCGGTGAATGGCTTATTGGAAGGAAAATCATCCGATCAAACGGTTATTGGAGTATTACGGAAGAATAAGGAGAAGAAGAACAAGAGGATAAAGAAGATAAAGAGGAAGAAAAGAAGAAAAAGAGGAATGAGGAAGAAAAAAGAACAATATTACGAACGAGATTGAGAACAGTTGTAGTGGGTTAAAATTATGGTCTTCTGAGCAGAAAGTATGTTGATATTAATTCATGAAGGAATAATAATTATGGATGAATCTATAAATCAAGGTCTCAAAAAACGGTAATTATTGCAAGTAAAACCTTTGTGCTGTACCTAAAAAGAAGCTGAAAGGAGAATTGAAAAAAATTAATCAATTCAATGATGTATTTGTACGTATGTTTGTAGATTCAACGTTTGTTTCTGCATCCTACTCATATACAAATTCAATTTTAAACAGTTCAATTTTAGATCTGTGAAGGCTCATCTAATGTAATTATCAGATTCAATATTACATTGTTTATAGCTTAAATTCACCGTAGTTGTCCATTACAACACTTATTTCATACACCAAATATTCGTATATCTTCTACTGGTGAGGAGTCACCACTGGTAGGTTCCTCCTCGCCAAAATATCATATTCATACTCTCTATTGGATTTTTACTTTTCTTGCAGATTTAACGTCTAGTGAGTTCGGACTCCCCAATTTTATCAAATCCTTTTAAAACGCATCCAGTATTTTTACAATAGTTTTATTTCTTGCCAGTCTTCAACCCGTTATTTCATTCTCAAAAATTCCTTCAGCTCCATTCAATTAAATCCAAATCAAGCAGATTTAGTATTCAATACGTATCCAAGCAATAACTCCTTAACGAACTGTTAACGCTTGGGATTTGTTCCACGTTCTTCTCCTAATGAAGAAGGATATGAAACCATGCTATAGTCTGTCCAAGCAAAGAAGACATTCTGGCAAGATGGGTAATTGACTCCAACTCGGTCAAAATTGGTTCAAAAATTGTAAATTTGTTTTTAAATTGTAGGAAACATTCTAATCTACAATTTGAGACCAAATTTGTAATTTTTGAACCAATATTGATCGAGCTGGAGTCATTTTCCCATCTTGCCCGAATGTCTTCCTCGAATGGAAAGACTATACAGTTTGTTTAAGGATAGAAGAACCACCGTATCAATGTAAAGTGTATTGTGACGAGTGTCTTCTCAGCTTGTGGGAACTGTTGTAATCTCGGGGTTAAAGATTACTGTTCCGAACAATCGAACAGGTTTCTAGTGATATTATTGCAGCTAGAAAGAACTAGACCACAAGTTAATGTAGTAATAAAAGTGTTGACTGTTTATCGGCGAGCTCTAGGAATATAAATAGGTATATCACCCTAGTGAAAGATAGGTGAGTGATAACTAGATATAGATATAGTGATGATAGCTGTCTAAGCAAAGAAGACCAAGCAAGATGGGAAAAATGACTCTAGCTCGTTCAATATTTGTTCAAAAGTTATCAATTTGGTCTCAAATTGTAGAAAACATGCTGATCTACAATTTGAGACAAAATTTATAATTTTTTAACCAATTTTGACCGAGCTGGAGTCACTTTTCCATCTTGCCAGAATGTCTTCTTTGCTTGTACACACTATTATAGGAACCTGCTTAGAGCCTTGTGTACTTTGCCTGGGGAAGTTTAAAGTTCGCGTAACCCGAGAAGACACGTTGGTGCAGTGTTAAGTGTACTGTAACTAAGTGTCTTCTCAGTTTAGACGAGTGTAGTTGAACTATTGACTGACTCACACCTGTTTGAGTTTTGTGTGAGCTAGTTTGTCTGATTACAATATCAGAATCTTATATAATAATGCTCTGATCCGGTTGTTCAAATGAGAATTAGTTTGAATCTTAAGCACTGGCGGCTCGTACTCACGAAACAGGTGAAGTGCCCGTAGATTTTACTGTACAGCACTTCACCTGTTTCGTGGGCACGAGCCGCCAGAGATCTCAAGCCCTCTTTACGCGGCGGTTTTCTGACTTATAGAGATACGTCGGTGATTCTAAAGTAGCGAATCGCATTGGTGGTGAAAAAAGTCCAAAATTAATAAGGCAGTTATTACACGATAATATTTCTATGATCATAGTTGATCATATGGAAAGAGACAAAAATATGATTTCGTATTTTCATCTCTTTCCATATGATCAACTATGATCATAGAACTATTATCGTGTAATACCGGCCTAAGCAATTGTACAGGCAAGTAGCTCCTTGACAAAACTTTTCGCAATGTGAGGATGCAAAGTGAGGTTAGATCATTTGGCAATGCCGAAAATCAGAGAAAATAATTAATACCCTTAAATAATAATTAATGTGACAGTTGAATCTCGAGCTACTTTGGGAGTTCAATTAGATACATGTTTGGAAAGTTGACAACAGCACGTGCATCATTTGCTCATTTCTTGTTACTATTGGCTGAGCAGACTCATTCTCCCATTGAAAGAGGACTCCCCTCAGTCGAAGTAAAAAAATCAATTCAACTATAATGTGACAGTTGAATCTCGAGCTACTTTGGAGTTCAATTAGATACATGTTTGGAAGTTAATTTATTTTGAATGAAAGCCTTGGTTCAGAAGTTCAGCTAGATTTACACTTGGAAACAATGTTTTAGTTGTAGGTCTATTGTTTCAAAAGTAAAGTAGTTTCAGGATTCCAATTCAACCTTGTTTCAAAAGTGAAACAAGGTTTATTTTGTAAGAATACCATAGTTTTAGTGAAATTCAAAGTTCATCCTCAGTTCAGGACTTTTGTAGCTTTTGCTTACAAGTTAGTAGCAATTAACAGCATTCAATGGAATGCAGTAAACGATTCAGGAGTTTGTATCACTGGCGGCTTGTGCTCACGAAACAGGTGAAGTGCTGTACAGTGAAAGATACGAGCACTTCACTTGTTTCGTGGGTACGAGCCGCCAGTGGTTTGTATCATCACTTTTGTTGATTGTACATATTTTTCTATTTATTTGAACATTATTATTCGATTATAGGTACAATATTGCAGAAAGAAGAAACATAGGTTATCCCCAAACTCCTTCACTTCCAGAATCTAGTTGAAAAATGTCAAAATTCCGGCTATGTTCTCTGTTATAACTAAATCCCGTTATTCACACTCATTATGTCTGAAAAAGTGAAGATATGATATGAACAATTAAAGTAATAATAGAGAAAATTTAACTTTAAACTTAGGGCTATTTAAAATACACATTGATAATGGGTTGAGTCCCGGAACATGTCTGTTGAATAATAATTCTAAAGTTTTTAAAAAGGGTATTTAATTTTTCATTTAATTTACGATTCAATAATAGAGACATTATTTATTTATTTATTACAAATGTGATACAACAATGAGAGGTTTACAGCTCTAAGCCAAAACAAACCTCATTAAGAACAAATGAATTACACAAAATTAGATATTAATAAACAATATGATGAAAGCATATGAAATTCCAGTAGAAAAACAAGAAAAATTTATACACTAATGGAAAAATGTCTTAGATAAAACTAAACATACAAGATTATGAAAGATAATATTAATTTATAATAGGTAAAGTGAAATAACTAGGTAAATAAATAAATAGATAAGTGAAATCATATGAAGTAGAGAATAGGTACATTATAGATAGAACTACAATTATATAGATATTTTAGAAAGAAAAGTCAAGATAAGTTGAAATTGAAATTGAAATTATGGTCTACAAACAGTTTGAACATCTATTAATTGAGAGCTTCATAGCATTTTTTACTAAATTTGCGCAAATTATCTGAGAATGGATCCAGGATCGGATTGAATTTATTATAAAGTCTAATTTACACTCATTATCTTCGATGAAGTGAAGTTTGAAAATAATATACTTATGGAGTAAGTAAAGAAATAATAAAGACTTACTCAATGTCTTGACTAAATGACTTAATTTATGATAAAGATCTTCACGAAAATTGTAACCGACGCCTTCAACTTTTTTCATAAAACTTTATCCACAAACCGAGTATCATCAAACAAACTGGCGTGTGGAAAATGACTGTAATCAATGCTCAGCTCCCGCAGGACAGTCGGAGAGTGGTCTTCGAAAGCATAACTTGTCGAGAAAGATTTCAGCTAAACAGTTTTGCTCTTGAAGACCGCTGTTAAACTGTCCTGAGGGAGGAAATAATGTTTGAAAGACAATTTATAAACGACAGTTTTGTTGGAGTAACTTTATCACAATATCTCAAGTAGTTGACATGAACAAGTGGAACAGATGAAAAATTCAAAAAAATCAATCAACCAGTGTTTGACGAGACCTCCTCAGCAGAAAACGATTTTTATGTAATTTCCGGCTTTGATTACATTGTATTTTCTATTAAATAATTGTTGGATTAAGTAGTAAGTTACATCAAATCGAGAAAAACTCTCAAGTTGTCCTCAACCATGTCTACATGTCGAAATACCTGGACAATTGATCTGACAAGACATAAATCTCCGTGTCACTTTCTTCAGTTACATCTATTTATTGCGCCGTTAAAGATGGCGGATGGTTGGAAATATATCTCGGTAACGACCTCTGGTGACTAGTTATTCACTTTATATAGTATTAGTTGTAATATATCTTGGGTGGTTTTTTGCCGCGTGGAATGGCACACACGTGACTAGACTATTGGCGGGAGTTTTTCTGGCTAACAGACATTCCTTCATTCAGTTCTTGTGTGGCGATTCTGTGAAGGAGGTGGTGGATGGAAAAGGTGGAGAAAGAGGAAAAGAAGATGGAAATGGAGAAGAAGAAAGAAATTAAGGAGAAGAAGAGGAGGGTGGGGAAGAATATGAACAGGAGATCTAAGGAAAGACGAAACGTATTCCGAGAGATGAGATGTAAAAGGAGCAAAAAAGGGAGAAGAAGAATTAAGAGGAGAAGGAAGACAGGAAAAAGAAGAAGAAGCATAGGGAAGGAGGAGAATGAGGAGGTTTGGAAGTAGGCGAAAAAGAAGAAGAGCAGGAGGAACAGAGAGACGAGGAGGAGTAAGAGAAGGTCAAGAGGAAGAAAAATAAAAATAAGGAGAACAAGAGGGATGAGAAGAAGATGAAGAGGAAGGAAAAGAAAAAGAATTAGGAGATGGAGAAGAAGAAACTTGATAAGGAGGAAGAGAGGAAAAATAAGGAGAATGGGAAAGACGAGAAGATCAAAAGGAAGAAGTAAAGACTGCAAAAAGAAAAACGATAAAATAGTTAGGGTAACAGGACAAAGATAAAGAGAGAACAGCATGGGTGGAGTAGATGGATACAAAAGGTGATAAAACGAGAAAAGAGAAGAAGATAAGATAAAGGAATGAGGGGGGATGGAGAAGAATGAAGAAGAAAATACGAAAAAAGTGGAATTTAAAATAGGATATTCCATGAGAAATTTAAATTGCAAGCATGGAGAATTATACATTGGGGAGGTGAATGACATAACACAGAGGAATAAATATAGTCTTTACAAACAAAGAAGATATTCTGGCAAGATGGGAGAATGACTCCAGCTCGGTCAATATTGGTTCAAATTGTTCAATTTGGTCTCAGAAAACATTCTGATCTACAATTTAAGCTCAAATCTTTACCAGGATTCTCTTGGTCAGAATATGGCAGACGTAGAGTTGGGAAGAAGAAGACAAAAATAAAGATGAAGAAAAAAGAAAAATATAGAAATATAAAAATATGGTAGATAGTAGGAGAAGGAGAAATGTTTCAAGTAGAACAAGACAAGAGAAAAATGAGTAAAAGGAAAGAGAAGGTAATAGAGGAAAATTAAGAAAAACTTGAGAAAATAATGCAGAAAGATGTCAGGAAAAGACTGAGAATAAATTTTTGAGTTGTTGTTAAGGTGATATTGTTGTAGTTATCTATATAAAATAGACAAGATGTCAAACCACTGATTTATTTTTCAAAAATCAAAAATATTTCTCTTATTTATTAGTGGTTTGACAACATCTTGTATTCTCATTTAATTGAGAAGAAGAATGAAGATGATGAAAATTTGAGAAAAGAAAATGTGGATAGAAGGACAAGAGAAAGAAGGAGTTGAAGAAAATGAGAAGAAACCCAAAGCAAGCCTTTCTTGAAAAAGTTCTTCAAGTGTATATTTCTAAAAGACTCGTTCAAATCCATCATAAAAGTTTTAAAACAAAGATAAAAAAGTCAAGTCAAGTATTCTAGGTTGGAATTCTAGGACAATGCCATTAATTAGCTCAATATTTCTAGAACTGTCAATCAAAATACCTTATGTGGTGTTACGTTGAGTAGTTGTGACATAATACTACAGAAAAACAAGTTAGATTCCAACTGTTAGAATATTGTTATTTCTCACGAGGATGTCAATCATTCTCGATCCAAGTTATGACAGTTTGTTGAGTGAAATATGGCTGAATTATGACAGTTTGAAGTTGGTTTTGATGTGTCTGGAATTCTTCAATGAGCATTTTTTGTCGTTTTATGGACTGATGTGTGTATTTTTTGTTTGTTTTGAGGTTTTATAATTTTCTATTTCCATCATTAGGGTTATTCACTTAACCCAAGTATTGTTAAGTTGAATCAGCTGCTAATTTTTTTCTAATAAAGTCTGGTCGAGCAAAGAAGACATTCAGGCACGATGGGAAAATGGCACCAGCTTGGTTCAAAAATAAAACAAATTGCAAATGGCTTCAATTTTGGGGAGCTGCCCGTTCAAAAATGATATATATTGATGTTTTCTACATGGAAGAATGTTTTTTAGAGAATGATTTTTTTAAACTAATATTGACCGAGCTGGAGTCATTCACCAATTCCACCAGAATGTCTTCTTTGCTCACACAGCTCTCCTTGTATTGCCCATTTCTTAATATTTCTGTAATTTATTAATATTTTCTGAGGTGTGAATAGTTTTCAGCGAGTGCGATTTACGAGAAAAGTGGAAACTTATAATAGGGAATTAATTAATATTAGTATAAATTGAATAATTTCGATATTGTTTGATAATAGAGGTAGAAAAAGACTGGAAAACTTGTAAGAAAAAGAAGTTTTGGGCTAACGCCTGTTTTTTCGTTCCTTCAATATTGTATTCTCTCAATGAGATAAATGAATAAACATGAAGTGAAATACAGTAGGTAGCTCGAAATCGAGAGATGGTGTAGATTGATTGTTTGAAAAAAGCTGAATGATTAGTTGAAAATTGGATGAGTTGAGTTAAGAGAGAAATAAATTGAAAAAGTTAAGGAGATAAAGGAATCTGAAGAGAAAAAGAAGTTAAAAAGTAAGAAGATAGATCAAGAGAGTAACTTATTTTCGACCCACGTGTCCAGTACAAAAAGTCGACCAAAGCATTATTATCCAGTAGCATTCTGTTGCTCTCACATTTTTACGCTTTATTTATTCAATTTCTCTTCCTACCAATTAAATTTCATTCTTATTTATGCTCCATAAACAAGACTTTGAATAAATCGACTCCCAGTTATCCGTTACATGATAGAGTTATTAGAACCGAAAATTATTTATAAATATTCATCATCAGAGGAAAACCGTGTCAGCAGTCTGTACAAGCAAAGAAGACATTCTGGCAAGATGGGAGAATGACTGCGCCGCGGTCAATATTGGTTAAACATAATAAATTTGTTTTAAAATTGTAGAAAATTTCTGATCAACAATTTGAGGCTAAATTTATAATTTTTGAACCAATATTGACCGAGCTGGAATCATTATCACATCTTCCCAGAATGTCTTCTTTGTTTGGCCGGATTACTCATCGACAACAAAAACTTGTATTTTGTGGTCGCTGGCCAGCTATTAGTCCTACTACAAATTACAGGTGAATTATAAGGCTTTCGAAAATATTGGAGCAATGTTGATAATAAGTCAAGTAGCTTGTAAACTAGTATGTATTTTATGGCACAAGACTGTAGTCAGTCCAAGCAGAGAAGACATTCAGACAAGATGGGAACATGACTCCAGGTTGGTTAATATTTGTTCAAAAATTATAAATTTGGACTCAAATTGTAGATCACAATATTTCCTACAATTTGAGACTAAATTTATAATATTTGAATCTATATTGACCCAGGTGGAGTCATTATTCCATCTTCACAGAATGTCTTCTTTGCTGGGACATACTATAACCGGATATTATTGATCATTCTTATCTTAGAGGTAGGAGCACGTGTATTCCATTACATCCATTAAAAGATTAAATTGGGTTGTTTATAGATAGGCAAATGGAATATTGAGTTATTATGGATGATAATGGAGTGATGTAATGTACACTTTGGAATTTCATCAGGTTTAGTTAGATTTCAGTTTTTTCTTTTCGGTGTTATAATATTCAGTTATGAATAATGAGTTACTTAGTGATTAGTAGTCGATCACGTACGATCATGGTATGAGTCACTTTCTCTCATCACGCTCTCTCTCTCACTCTATCTTCTTTTCTCTACTCTTTCTCTTTATCAATCTATCTTTATCTATCTCCCTCTTCTTCTCTCTCTCTTTATTTGGTAATTTCAAAAGCATCTATTTATTTGTCATATGTGCTAATGAAAAAGGTATCCTTCAATATCCTTCTCCAAGATTGAATTGAATTGTATAGATTTTTTTTAAATGAAGAGACCAGTGATTTCAGTGGAACACGATAACATAGAAATCAGGGGTTTGACATCTTGTCTTTTCATTTAATATGGATAATTACCACAATATAACCTTCACAACTACTTAAAAAGTATAGATTTTTACCTTCCAAATTTGCTATTCCATGTTAATAAGTGACAATATTGAATCATTTTCACAATATTCAAATCGAAGGAAACGAGTACAAAGGAATATCCAAGGACGACTCCCATGCAGCATAGGACATTTTGAGGGAGTTTTTTTTAAATAGTAATTTATCAGGTTGTGGACCCACATATGGTGAATAATTAGATAATTAGTGCCGTATTATCTATTGAAGACGTACTACAGTGTTAAAGTACAGAATTTGTGCTGATTTACTGTATTTATTATTCGTTATTACTATCCACGTCAATAAATTAATACTCCAATTCAATTCAACCCATCTATATTCTGTCCAAGCAAAGAGGACCCCCCTCTGGCAAATGAGGAAATGACTCCAGGCCCGACAATATTGGTTCAAAAGTTATTGATTTGGTTTCAATCGTAGGAAACATTCTGATCTACAATTTGAGACCAAATCAATATTTTTTGAATCAATATTGGTCATACTGGAGTCATTTTTCATCTTGCCAGAGGGTCTTCTTTGCTTGGACAGAATATATATATCTTAGTCATATTTTTTTCTTACTCTCTCTCTCTCCCATGGTTGAGTGTTAATGGGAGAGATGTCTTTGAACATCCCTCTCCAAGAATGGACATTTATATGTCTAAACTCCGCCATTTTATGTAGATACAGCACAAATTTATGTTACCGTTAGCTTATTGAATCCTACATCTGTCTCATTTTGCAAGTTTTCATAGTTTATAATTAGCCAACTTATGCAAACCATAATGTAATTAGTGTAACTTTCATCTATTTTTATTCTTATAGCATAGGATTCGAATTATTGTATTATGTAATCTACATGAATAAAGTGATTGAATCTGAATCTGAATCTGTCTTTCCCTCATTATTCTCTGTATCACTCTATCTCTCTCTTTCTATCTCTTTTCCTCCCTCTAACCATCACCCCCCAGACTCTATACACCTTCTCACAACTTTTAGGTGCAACTTATCAAAATTAATTCGATCAACTTATTACTTATTTATTTATCATAGCAAACTGCTCCTTCATCAGTGTATTCGCTGCATGTGTGTGTTCTGTGTTGATCTCAAACCGCATTCTACCACCTTGGACATGGCATAAATCATGAAATTCAGGAAGAAATACATAAATAAATCATAAATAACTGCATGCCATGTACAATTGCTCATAACAAATAATCAACAAGGAAACTTGTTTGTTTAGTGGTTGGTTCTAGCGGATCTTCTCCAAATCTCATCTATTTCTTGTTCTTCTTTTTGCCTTCTTCTGCGCCTCCTTATTCTTCTCCTTCTTCTCCCTCACTATGCTTTCTTTTCTCCTCCTCCTCCTCCACCTCCTCCTCCTCCTCCTCCTCCTCCTCCTCCTCCTCCTCCTCCTCCTCCTCCTCCTCCTTCTTCTCCTCCTTCCTCTTCTTCTTCTTCCTTTCTGTTTCTTTCCTCCTCCTTTTCCGTCATTCCCTCATATCTTCATGATTCTCCTCCCACTTCTTATCCTCCTCCTGCCAACATTCTTCTCCATCCTCCTCTCCACACCCTTCACCCGCACCATCTTCTTCTCCTTATTCTCCTTTTTATCTTTTCCTCTTTCTCTGTTTCCAAGATGACGATGCTAGACTCGATTTCTTGTGAGCTTCGCCTTGATCAAAGTTTTTCATAGGAGCCACTTCCACATAGAGAAGAAATAATTATTATTATACATATAGCGGTACTGTAAGGCTGAGGCCGCTGCCGATGGGTACATCTTTGGTATGACGTCATACTGTTTTTTGAGGTTATATTGTCCATATTTGAGAATTTCAAGATGGCGGCTGAACACATACCATTCATACGATGTATTACTGTGGATGGTGTGTATGTTCTATAGATTTACCAACTACCCTCCACCCTCCTCTATAATATCCGGACAGTAACAAGCTTAAGTCAAGATGTGATATTCTCATATTGCCTGAAACTGAAATACATGAGAAACTTACGATATGCAAAAGCATGATTACTTATTAGGTAATAATTGATATGCATAAAATGTTTTGCCAGATCATAAAATATAAATTTTGATAATAATGAGGAAGTTAAGAGAATTTTACCCACGATTGATAGTAATTTTTCAAATCAGAACCAATAAACACCTCATGGAAGAAAGTAATAAATAGCTTCTAAATCACCTCACTTTGAAACCCGGAATTTTCCAATCTACCAATAAAATACAGTAATAAAAACACATACGCCCATAGAAGCACAGTTCATGAAAGCTATGAAGACACCTCTACACAATACACTTTACATTACAACGGCGTGTCTTCCCGTTTGCGCAAAAACACAGTAGCCACTCGCAGCCCACACCCAAATCAACGTATAGTCGGTCCAAGCGAAGAAGACATTCTGGCAAGATGGGAAAATTACTCCATCTCGGTCAATATCAGTTCAAAAATTATCAATTTGATCTTAAATTGTAGAACAGAATGTTTTCTACATCCTTACACCAAATTTTCAATTTTTGAATGAATATTTACGAAGCTGGAAACATTTTACCATCTTGCCAGAGTGTCTTCTCTGTTTGGACAGACTTTACGTATGTCGTCGATCATAATTCGATTCTGGACTAAAAAACAATCGATATCCGCCCACATATCGATCTATTGTTGCCATACGATATCGTCGCGTGGTTGTCGGTTCTAAAGAAATTATTGTTATGGACGATAATGCATTGCGTTCAGCAACTACAAATTGCGGCACCAATTATTCTAAATCACACAGTTTCGTGCTGGTTATAGACGTTACGCAAACCTCGCGGCCTTGTTCAATAAAGACAGAATAAAGTTGAGATTTATCGATTATTCGGCGGCGTGGACAATAGTTTTAAATTCTCCACCTCCATTCTTCACCTCTTATCATTATTTTTCTGTTTTTTTTTTGTTTTGTTTCCCCTCTGTCTCTTTTCTATCTTACTTCTTGTTCCATTTTTTCTATTTTTTCTCTTTCTTTTTTACTAAAACCTCTTCTCGTTTTCTCTTTTTATGTCTATTTTTATAGTTACTGTTTCTTTCACAGTCGCAAGGCTTGCCGGCATTAAAACAATTTCCTGTACTAAATTCATAATAATTTTAATATAACGTTTTGAAACCGGATCAAATTTTTCTCCCAACTTGTGTAGAATCTAATAATTAATAAGCTTTATAACTAATAATTAATAATTAATCGATTTAATTGATTAATTAATTAATCACTTATCAAACTAAATGATACATTGAAGACACAGTTCCAGGTGAGATGTGACATTAAATATATCCTAGGCTTGTACAAATTTTGTACATAATTAAGGAGCTAAAGTTTGCCAGTATTACAGAAAATTTTTATTGAGTTACAACTTATAATTTACATCATCTACACTGATAATGTTGTATAACATTGAAACAAGAAGACTCAATAGATATTTCATGTGATACTGACAAACTTGTGGCTCTAAATTAAAAATGATGCATTTGTCAAACTAAATTTTCTCTTAGGACTACTGTATGCGTTAAAACTTTAAATAATTCAAATCAAAGTAGGCTTCCCTTTATTGAAAAATATTTTTATTTCACACTACATGTTTCGGCGATATACAGTAGCCATTATCAAGTGTAAATAACAAGGTTATTCAAGTTAAAAAGAGTACTTTGATTTCAATTATTTAAAGTTTTAATTTGTCGAACTAATATACAGGGTACCCACGAAGGTTGTAACAGCCGCCATGCATAGATTCTACTTACAGATTAGGTGGGCAGTGGAAGCTTTTAATTTTTTTCTTGTTTCTGAGGTTGAAAACCACTTGAGCTAATAGGCTTGTGCGTGGGTAATGAGATGGATGATGAGAAATAAAGACTACTTTTTAGGCAGTCGGGACCCACGGCTTATTGTCTCCTCCGATAGAGGGGGCAGTATTTATGTGATTGTGCTGTGGTCAAATAATTGTTCCCCGATTGTGACTCGAACCCGGGTCAACCAGCGCGATATTACTTCCTTCAACGAGCCATCCAAGTCTATTTTTCTATCTATTATATTAGTTTATGAAATAGTGATCAGTCAAATTTTTGAAGGACCGTGATCTCAAACCTTACAGTATTCTGTGTACACTACACACCCTGAAAAGTAGACAATAAATGATCAAAAAGATAGATCAAAGCTTAATAAACTACCTCACAACCGAAACTTGAAATTATATTATGTAACGTTATATTTTCGTTGTTATCTAAACGCCCCCGTAAATTCGTTTATCGCAATTTATTTCACCTTCCATTGTTATTCTTTTTCCAGTCTCATAAACAAGATCTTAGATTAGATATTATCAGCAAAATATCTGGGAGTTATGCTCCAAACTGGTATAGTCTGTCCAAGCAAAGAAGACATTCTGGCAATATGGGAAAATTACTCCAGCTCGGTCTGTATTGGTTCAAAGATTATAAAGTTGGTCTCAAATTGTAAATAAGAATGTTTTATATTATTTGAGATCAAATTTGTAATTTTTGAACCAATATTGACCGAGCTGGAGTCATTTTCTCATCTTGCCAGAGTATCTTCTTCGCTTGGACTGACTATAGAAACTTTTCAGTTGCGAGTTAACTCAGAGGATTATGGGAGTGGACAAATTTGGAACTTGACACTAAACTCTGTTAAAGTGAACTCCAAATGGACTGACGGTTAGCAATAATTATTGTTATAGATTCTCAGCTCTGTCAGGACAGTTGTCGATCGTTCTGCGAGAGCTTGATACGTCGAGAGCGGACTAAGAAAGTTTCGCTCTTGGGAACCGCATTCAGACTGACCTGAGAGTGCTATTGTGAATAAAAGACTCTCGCCATCCGACATTTTCATTGACGTCTATGATCTAGATTAGCTTAGAAGCTGGTATAGTCTGTCCAAGCAAAGAAGACATTCTGGCAAGATGGGAAAATTATTCCAACTCGGTTAATAATGGTTCAAAAATCATAAATTTTGTCTCAAATTGTAGGAAACGTTCTGCTCCACAATTTAATACCAAATTTATAATTTTTGAACCAGTATTGATTGAGTTGGAGTCATTTCCCATCTTGCCAGAATGTCTTCTTTGCTTCGACAGAGTAGAGTATCACATTTCTCCATCGTTTGACCCTAACTAACCAAACCTTAAAATTCAACCGTTTAACTGACCAACACCCTGTTGTAGTTGTGAAAAATGGAGTCGATAAATTAATGGCTTAAGAAATGGGAACAGTGAATTATTATGATAATAAGTAATGAAACTTGACAAATTAGGGCTTGGAAGGACACTGGTTTAAACATTTATGGAAAGAGTAGATGAATTATATCGATAAGCGGTAATATTTCAAGAAACTTACTCATTTGAAATTTATAATTACTGGAAACTGGAGCACTGTTCTCTCTTATTTAGAAAAATATACGTTATGAGGGTCAAACTATATAGTAGAGTGTGCAAATGTAGAGCTGACAACAAAAAGTTAGGCGGTTTCGTCTGCTCCTTGTGCGCTTCAACAGCTGATATTTTCAGAGTTGTCATTCAGCTATGCCTAGCTGATGTTTTTGGAATTAAAACAGAGAAGATTGCAAAAAGAATTGCTTCACATCAGCTGTTAGTAGGTTACATCACGTACAAGAGACAGACGAAACCAATGTGTTTCTAAAGCTTATGGAATATTAAAGAACATTTTAGTATTAAAAATAATAAATAAATTATTTTATTGCCGAAAACAAATTTCACAAAAAATAATAATAATGAATTAGCTTCTTTTAAGATAGATTAATGCGCGGTTTTTCCAAGCACACTCAAAGTTGAGGGGCCCTCAAATTTTGATGAACAGCTGACATTTTCTATGATAAGTGTAGGAAATGTAGTAAAGTGTAGTAAACTTGAGGGTCCCTCAAATTTGAGTGTGCTTGGAAAAAACCGGGCATGAATCTTGAACTTGTTCAGTATCAATTTAATCTAGATACTAGGGTCTTTGAATGTCAAATCTAAAATTCTACGTCCAATCTCTAAAAATTTGAAAAGTTTTTAATTCCAAAAACATATATAATTCTATACATATATTAATTCACTATAACATATATTAATTCCAAAACATAATAATTCTAACAATACTCATATTGTTTTGTTTTGATTTTACAGGTGAGCCAATTATGTTTGACAACTTTAACAACAACATTGTGAGTAGTGTTAAAAAGTATATATTTTTAATCAAAAGAAATACCTCCAGTATTTATAAATTTTTTCAATCTATAATTTACTATCAGTATTCAATAATTGATTGTCCAAACTTGTATGAACAGGATAACTTGATTTAACAGTGAATACACCAATTGTCTCTGGTTCTTTCTAATTCTTATTGGACAGATGATGAACAGCTGACATTTTCTAAGATAAGTGTAGGAAATGTAGTAAAGTGTAGTAAACTTGAGGGTCCCTCAAATTTGAGTGTGCTTGGAAAAACCGGGCATAAGACTTACTTGTTAGGTACTCTAATGAAATGAGTTAATAACATATGCAAACAAATTACAAATTAATAGCAATAATTACTCTCATGCAAGGGAAACATTCGCTGTTCGCATGGAGGAGTTGCTGTAGACACTTAAAAACTTCTAGAATCTAGAAATAAAAGATGAACAAAATATTATTCATAATCAATTCAAACTACCAGAATCATTTTACCCAGTACAACATCATCAATATAGTTTACAATACCACCAATTTAGTTTTATCATAATTTTTTTACGGTATTATCTTCTTCCATTGTTGCTTCATTCTTTTGTAACATTTTTCAATTCCTTTCATATGTTTCTGTAACTATTTATTGATATTTCATGATGTATGTTTGCTGCTCGAAACGCCATTTTATAACGTTCGTATGAACCGCTAATTGGGGAGGGGCTTGTCTAGGCCAATGGCCGACGTTCACTGTGATTGGTTCAAGCAACTACCAATAGCGGTGCGCTTGGCCGTTAGTATAGATACTGCTGCTCTCTATTTCCAGTTTTAGTTTACCAGAGATTGATAATGGTCTAGCAACCAAAACCAGTATCTCAATTTTTTATTAATCTGTGGTTGACAATTTATTGTCTTTTCATAGATAACTATAGTATGTCCAAGCAAAGAAGATTTTCTGGCAAGATGGAAAATCACAGCTTGGTCAATATTAGTTGAAGAATGATTTTTTCTGTCTCAAATTGTAGAATAATTTTACAATTTAAGATGAAATTTATGATTTTTAAACTAATCTTGACCGTGCTGAAATCATTTTCCCATCTTGCCAGAATGTCTTCTTAGCTTGAACAGACTGTATCAAAGTTCAGCTCTTTCTGGACACTGCGTTAGCGATCTATGAGAGCTCATCGAGGTCAAAGCACTGGCGGCTCGTGCCCACGAAACAGGTGAAGTGCTGTACATCAAAAGATACGGGCACTTTGCCTGTTTCGTGGGCACGAGCCGCCTGTGCGTCGAAGTGACCTAAGCTGAACTGCTTTACTCCTGTTGAGCCAGCCAAGTTACACGAATATCATTATTATTATTATTACTCCTGTTGATCGCTTCTGACTATCCTGATAGAGCTGAATATTAATTATATTTATATTTCCCTAATTGTCACTGTAATTACCGTTACCTATATCATAGACTAATGCCCGGTTTTTTCAAGCACACTCAAATTTGAGGAACCCTCAAGTTTACTTCAGTTTACTACATTTCCTATACTTATAGAAAATGTCAGCTGTTCATCAAAATTTGAGGGTCCCTCAACTTGGAGTGTGCTTGGAAAAACCGGGCATAAGTATATTATAGTCTGTCCAAGCAAAGAAGACCCTCTGGCGAGATGGGAGAATGACTCAAGCTCGGTCAATATTGGTTCAAAAATTATCAATTTGATCTCAAATTGTAGGAAAAAATTTGATCTACTACTGAAACCACATTTATAATTCTCGAACAAATATTGACCAAGCTTGAGTCATTTTCCCATCTTGCCAGAGGGTCTTCTTCGCTTGGACAGACTATACAAAGTATAAGGGTCTAGTATATCTACACCTATATCAATGTAGAAATATTTTAATATTCATTAAATAATTTTCAGCTATCCAGTGTCCCATTATTTTTTATCACCCTGTTCTTACCGTACATGAAGATTGATATAAGTCAGTTTTCAACAGAAAAGCCAATTATTCTAGTTTTTTAGTAGGTGGTTACTCACTCATCAATCAGCCTTATGAATACAAGTTGCATTAAGAGTTGAAAACAAAGTTGCATACTCCTTGATAAATCGTTTTTATACAAGGAAAAGTCTGTCCAAGCAAAGAAGACATTCTGGCAAGAAGGGGAAATGACTCCAGCTTGGTCAATAATTGTTCAAAAAACATTAATTTGATCTTAAATTGTAGAACAGAATGTTTCCTACAATTTGAAAACAAATTTTTAATTTTTGAACCAATATTAACCAAGCTGGAGTCATTTTCCCATCTTGCCAGAATGTCTTCTCTGCTGGACAGACTGTATCTGTGTTGATCTTTTTAATACAAAGTTGCATGCTTAATGTTATAATTAGCGTCACTAAATCTCCATTACGAGGAGAACTGTTATCAATTTATTAAGCTCATACCCTTTTGAGAGCAACTAGTCCAGTTGTCAACAACTCTTCAGTTGGAGTTTCAATGAAAAATCGCGAAATATTTAAGATCTTAATGATAACTTTTTTTTGTCAACGACTACCAGTTACCATATAAGAGAGGAAAATGTTGTGTATATTTCCACTGATATTCCCCATATAAGGATGTGACTCGTGGATGAAATGGCGGGGTATGAATAACATTTGAGAAGTTCTATTACTCATTAAAAATTATAAAGTATCTAAGGCCGGTATTACACGATAATAGTTCTTTGATCATATCTGAAAATAGTATTTCGTATTTTCATCTCTCTCCATATGATCAGATAATGATCATAGAACTATTATCGTGTAAAACATAAAATTATTATTTACTGGAGTAACATTACCGATAAGAGCAGTCACAATTTTTCAGAAAGAAACTGTCGAATTACCTTTTCTGGAGTGGAGGCCTTTCGTGTTCCATGAGTGTTGACAATGTGTTCATGAAACATGAAAGGCCTCCACTCCAGAAAGGTAATTTTCGCCATACTCGTATGTAATAACTTTCCAAGCTAGATTTGCGTTTGGAAAATTGCCGTTTACAGGAGAATCAAAGATCAGCTGTTCTGAATGCGGGAATAATCATTTTGATGATTATTACAGCACTAGTCATCATCACGATGATAATTACAGCACTGAAAATCTAGCCCAGCTGTTATTATGTAATATACTATTAACAGTTTCTTTCTAAAAAATTGTGACTGCACTTGACGGTAATGTTACTCCAGTGAATATTAACACATAGCAGCTCGTCATGGATCAAGAAACCTTCTTCTTCTATAAAATTTTTTCTTTTAACTAGATCTAATTATTTATTCATTAAGAATGGTTACTTAATTTCTTAAAGGACATGCTTCTGGTGTTCGGCAAATGAATCAGTCATGTAGGAAACATTTTGATCTACAATTTTAGACTAATATTGACCGAGCTGGAGTCATTCTCTCATCTTACCAGTATGAATTCTTTGCTTGGACAGACTGCGAATTCTCAACCATAATAATATACTAGCCGTGATCAGTCATGTAATTAAATATAGAAAATTCGGCGCTTCTTATAAGTTATCATTCAGTCTTAAACAACCCCTAGAGCCTAGATCCTGAATTCCTGATACAGGGTTTGTATTAGTAAAAAATTAGGAATTTATGACAAAAAGTGTAGCCTATCTATGAGCCAACAATTCATTCATTCTTGAAGTTAATGGCCAATATTTTCAATGTCCTTGACCGATTTTTAATTCCAGGCACGAATGTCGTGATCTGCTCCAGCTCTAGAAATTCTATTTCTTTTTTCTTGCCTTTCATGTCAATCGTTTGTTATCGCATTGTTACGGATATATCTTTCTCTTTCCTTCGTTCCTCTCTCTCCTCTCTCTCTCTCTCTCTCTCTCTCTCTCTCTCAAAACATGGTTGAGTGTTAATGGGAGAGATGCCTTTGAACCCTCTCCAAGAATGTACATTTATATGTCTAAACTCCGCCATTTAAGTAGATACAGCACACATTTATATTACCGTTAGCTTATTGAATCCTACATCCGTCTCATTTTGCAAGTTTTCATAGTTTATAATAAGCCAACTTATGCAAGCCATAATGTAATTAGTGTAATTTTCATTTATTTTTATTCTTATAGCATAGGATTCGAATTATTATATTATGTAATCTACATGAATAAAGTGAAATCCGTTCTTAGCGCGCGTCTAAACGTCCAACTGAACAAGCCTGCCAAATTTGAGGGCATTTGGTTCAGTGGATTTTTAGTTCTGGTGATGAATGAATGAATCAGTCAGTCAGTCAGTCAGTGCCATTTCGTTTTTATAGATATAGATAACAGCTTAAAGACAACTTCAAAGTCCGATTCACACATATAGGACTGTACTAGTGTCGTACCAAATGGAAAATTTGAAAATTGTCGTTTCAAATGGAATCTCTCAAACGATCTCAATCTGAATTGACATCATCTGAAATGACAACATCTCTCAACTTGATTGACATCATCAGCTGTTGGAGCGCACAAGGAGCAGATGAAACCACCTAATATCTTGGCGTTAGCTAAAACAAAATATGCATAATGCATATGGGTGCGCTCTGACCAGAGCACGTTGCCGCTGAATTGAAGAAAAATGGAAGAAATAAATTCCGGTTGTGTGAAAAGAAGCTGTTTTAAAAGGAACGTACCGTAGTCAACTTGACCGAAGGCAAGAGGCTCCTCCACTCTTTTATCGAACCAATTAACAGTCGGCAAAACCAGAAAAACAAACATTATTAACCTGAGACATGAGTATAGTTGGTCCCAGCAAAGAAGACCCTCTGGCAAGATGATAAAATGACTCCAGCTCGGTCAATTTTGGTTGAAAAAATTTTGATTTGATCTCAAATTGTAGATCAGATTGTTTTCAACGATTGAAACCAAATAAATTATTTTTGAACAAATATTGACCGAGCTGGAGTCATTTCCCCATCTTGTCAGAATGTCTTCTTTGCTTGGACAAACTATACATAACCTGTACTTTCAGAAAACGTAGGCATTCGAGTAATGTCGACATTCGATCACTTATCAGCAAGAGCGCCTACTAACTTACTAATTGAGAAATGTATTTCTGGCATTCAGTTAGCATTGCCAGTAGCTGTCTACATCAATCAGTATAGAAAGAAATGAGGGATTAATTTTCCTATCTTGCCAGAATGTCTCTCCTGCTTGGACAGACTCAGGGGTGCAAAAAATATACAGGGTGTTTCAGGAGGAATGTGCAATACTTCTCAGGCTGATTCCTTACACCAAGTAGACAGAAAAGTTCTGTGGGACCAACACCCAAAAACGCTTTGTTACCGTGATAACAATGGCGGATAATTGAGATTTTAAAAAATATTATTTTTCTAATTTTTAGAGGCTTTAGTGAGGTTCTAAAATAATCGATTCCTATATGAAATTAGCGAGGAATTCAATGAAACCAGTTTTTAACTTCAATGGTTATTGAGATAATTGAAAAATATGCAAGAAACGCCATTTTTCAACAATAAGGTTATAACTGGATAAGGTATTATAAAATTGTTTTTTTATTAATGGGAGTTGAAGAGTCGGATTCTAAAGAAAACGTTAATTGCGGCGATTGTGTAATCTCACTAATCTCAGAAATGGCGATCAAAAATCGCAAAATTGACAAAACACACAAGTGATAATTTTGCTGTTTAGTAGCGATTTTGCGATTTTTGATCGCCATTTCTGAAATTTGGGTAAGATTTACACAATCGCCGCCATTTAACTTTTTCTTTAGAATCCGCGACCCTCTTCAACTTCCATTAATAAAAATACAATTTTTAGATTTCTTTTCCAGTTATAACCCTTATCGTTGAAAAATTGTGCGTTTTTAGCATATTTTTCCAATTATCTCAATAACCGTTAAGTTACAGACTTGGAACTGGTTTCATTGAATTTCTCAGCTAATTTTACATAGGAATTTATTTTAGAATCTGAGTGAAGCCTCTAAAAAAAATTAATATTGTTGAAAATCTCAATTTTCCGCCATTGTTATCTCGGTAACAAAGCGTTTTTGTTGGTCCCATGGAACTTTTTTGTCTACTTGGTGTAAGGAATCAGCCTGAGAAGTATTGCACATTCCTCCTGAAACACCCTGTATAGCATAAATACTGGTTTAATGGTATATGGTACCCTCCTAACTGTCGTTAGTAGAAAAAGTCAGTCATTTGCAGTCCCTGGAGGAATAGTAATTGTTGCCTTACACTCTAACTGATTCTAACAAAGGTATTATTTTTGAATGCATTCGCTGAATTCAATATTCATATGAGATATAATAAGTATTCTTATTACTTAATATGGTGAGAAGACCCTTACAGGTTGGTTCCACCTCGCCAATAAGTGAAAGAGGAAAGAGATTATGAAGAAGAAGAAGAAGAAGAAGAACAGAGAAGAAGATTGGATGAGTGGGTGCTGGTGGTTTGTAAAGGCCACTACACTAACCAGAGCAGAACAACAAGGACACTGACCTACTGTACTTATCAACAACTATCTCTCTCTCTCTCACTCTCTCTCTCACACTCTCTCTCTCTTTCTCTCTCTGTCTCTCAGACACACCCCCCTCTCTTTTTTCTCTGCTTATACTCAGTTTGTTCTTCACCCTTTACTTGGAGTTGGAATGTTCACACACCAAGCAGGCATTCATTGGCAGGAGCAAGTATTGCTTATAGAATGATCCAAGTAATTTTAAGATAATTTTTTGATCATTAATAATGAATGGAAGGGCAAGATATTGTCAAACCAATTGTCTGTTCTGATTTCTGAAAATCTGTGATTGTCTTTCAATGAGTTTTTGCTATTTTTTATGATTTTCAAAAATCAGAAAAGAAATCAAACAAAAATCTATGGTTTGGCAATATCTTGTCTTTTAATAATTCATTTCTTCATTGTCTTGTCTTTTCTCCTCTGATTTTCAGGAATCTGATAGAAAACAAACAGAAATAAATGGTTTGACAAGATCTTGTCTTTTCATGGTTTTTTCTTAATTGTCTTGTCTTTTCAGAAATCAGAACATAAATCAAACAGAAATCTTTGATTTGACAATACTGTATCTTGTCTCTTCATGATTTTCTTCTTTATTCGTCTTTTATACTTCTCAGATTCTTAAAAATC
The DNA here is from genome assembly GCA_017141385.1 of Sogatella furcifera. Taxonomy (NCBI): domain Eukaryota; kingdom Metazoa; phylum Arthropoda; class Insecta; order Hemiptera; family Delphacidae; genus Sogatella; species Sogatella furcifera. The sequence continues at coordinate 5,536,792 of CM029558.1, forward strand.
ACAAAGAAATCAATAAGAAATCTGTGGTTTAACAATATCCTGTCGTTTTATTTGAATAATGTTACAAATTATCCGTAAAAAAATGGGGTCACTCTTTTGGCAATGCTACCTGCTGTCAATGAATTCCTCCTTTTTCCATTGTAAAGTATGGTCTGTCCAAGCAAAGAAGACATTCTGGTAAGATGGGAAAATGACTTCAGCTCGGTCAATATCGGTTGGAAAACTATGAATTCAATTTCAAAAATTATTAATCTCGTCTCAAAATGTGGGAAACATCCTGCTCCACAATTTGAGAATAAATTATTAATTTTTGAATCAATATTGACCGAGCTGGAGTCATTTTCCCATCTTGTCCGAACGTCTTCTTTGCGCTTGAACAGACTTAACTAGACTGAATATCGGGGAGATAGAAGAGAGGAATATTATGCACGGGCGGCTCGTGCCCACGAAACAGGTGAAGTGCTGTACAGTAAATGATACGGGCACTTCACCTGTCTCGTGGGTACGAGCCGCCAGTGATATTATGTCGGAAGTTTACAAAAAATGTCATAGCTAATTAATGTTTGACTTCCAAATAATAAGTAACACCACCTCGACATAAACCTTATCAGCCATAAAACTTTAATGTTGGGTAGTCCTGTTTTCCTACAGCAATAAACAAATAGCCAAATTTGGATCACACTTTTAGATAATTACCAAAATGAACCAGAAATTTATTGGTTTTAACCTGAACTTGTAGTGTTGAACAAGATTTTTATTGGCTGTTCTATATACTGTAGTAGGTTGTTGGTTGTACTATGCATTGAATATACATATAGATATAGGTATCATATACATATCGAAAAATATAATAATATAAATGTTGAAGAAACTTGTGGAGCTACAGTTCATCCAAGCAGAGAAGGCATTCTGGTAAGATGGGGGAATTGCTCCAGCTCGATCAACATCGGTTGGAAAGCTATGAATTCAATTCCAAATTGTACTTAAGAGTGTTTTCTACAATTTGAGACCAGATTTATAATAATTCTTGAAACAATATTGAACGAGCTGGAACCATTTTCCCATCTTGCCAGAATTTCTTCTTTGCTTGTACAGACTATATCATATACATATCGCATGACATATTATGCTAATCCCTGGTCTGGAATGATACCATCAATTATTTCAACGAACGTTCGAGAAACTCGTAAAACTAGGAATAAAATCATTTTGATTCGATTCGGTTGGATACAATCTTTTTTTGGAATGAAGTTTTTTTTTTAATTCTAAATTTAGCATTCAATACTGGATGAATATGAATCTGGTTATGGTGTGATGTGAATTTTGATGAAATTTTCAGGTTTATTGTTGCTGATATACATTAAAAATTGAAACACCTTTCACAAATTTGGCTACAAAACAAGGCAGTTAACACTTGAATGTACGTAAGCTCAATTCTACGCCAGCGTTGTTTCGGAAAGCACACCTTATAAGTGATTTATTGAGATTGCAAAAATCGTTAAAAATTTAAGATATTTCGTATTGTGATATTTTTGTGAAGTATTTTAAAAAATTTTTTCTACAGGTAAATGACCAGCTCATACTTTCGGCTTCCTCTGGGAATAGAATTTTGGTATGTCAATATTACAACATTTATCTGTATCAATATCTTTAATCTCTTATTTTAATTAGGCTATAGGTTGCCATGGAAAAATTGTGATGTGAAAATTTCGTGTTCTAAATTCTTTCAAAATTCAATAATTTCCGATAGCGGATTATAATCCGCGATAGTAATTCGAGTGTTATAGTATTATATTATTCGAGTAATACTATAGTATTATATTATTCGAGTATTTATAGTAATTCGAGTGTTATTTTTGTGTTTGGTTCTATGAAATTTGAAGAAATTCACAAAAATTCCAATAACTTTGTTCAATATTTACTACCGTACCACAATAATTTCCCAACATGGGAAATTGTGATTATGTCGGCTGTGGAACTTCTTCGGAACTCCCCACAAAATGAGCCATACGAGATAATAAAACAAAATTAGGCTATAATTATCATGGAAAAAATGTAACAATGTAAAATTGTTCATGCTTTAGATTTTATAATTTCCAGAAGTGAATAGCGATTTTGGTGACCGTTTTTTGTTTTGAACTTTTAAACTATTTTAAAACGGACGAAAAATTCGAATATCAGTGGATCATATCACGAAATACCACAATTTCCCATCGAGAGAAATTGAGGTTATGTTGCCGGTGGTATAGTCTGTCCAAGCAAATAAGACCCTCTGGCAAGATGAGAAATTGACTCCAGCTCGGTCACTATTTGTTCAAAAAATATTGATTTGGTCTCAAATTGTGGATCAGAATGTTTCCTGCGATTTAGACCATATCAATAATTTTTGAACTAATATTGACCGAGCTGGAGTCATTTTCTCATCTTGCCAGAGGGTCTTCTCTGCTTGGACAGACTATACTTTATTTTGGGACTTCCCACCAAATACGGCATAGGCTACGATAATGATGAATATCATAGAATTCCCTGGCCAATTGCATGTAAATAAAATTCTCTAAAAAATTATCAGGCAAACTTGTTATAGTTTCTCCAAGTAAAGAAGACCCTCTGGTAGGAAATGACTCCAGCTCGATTAATATTGGTTAAAAAATTATTGATTTGGTTTCAATCGTAGGAAAAATTCTGATCTACAATTTGAGACCGAATGAATATTTTTGAATAAATATTGACCGAGCAGGAGTCATTTTCTTATCTTGCCAGAGGGTCTTCTTTGCTTGGACAGACTATACATGAAAATTGGGACAAATGGAGGAAACAAACGTTTTTGTGTTTCAACGTGTTTTTGCCAATAGATTGATAAATAAATAAATAAATAAATTCATTAAATTATTTAATTTATTTAGTTAAATTAATTAATTAATTAAATTTCTTACAAAGATTTTGTTCCAAGTGTTGAATCGCAATGAATTTCCAGCGTATAATGTCAATTGAATATTATCTCAATAGCGCTTTTTCGAAAGAAGATTTTGTTCAACCGAATTTTAACGACACAAAGATTTAGAGCACGAGTTTGAGACATGATTCAAGTAATCTGATACAAGCTTAATCAAGATTTCAGTTCAAATCCGATTAATCGTATCACTGATCTTGTATTTTAAAACGTCTGATTCCACCCCAAAAACATAAATAAATTGAGTTACAAGATATTAAAAATTCCACCGAGTTATATATAGTCTCTACAAGCAAAGAAGACATTCTGGCAAGATGGGGAGATTATTCCAGCTAAGTCAATATTTGTTCAAGAATTATAAATTTGGTCTCAAATTGTAGGAAACAATCTGATCTACAATTTGATACCAAAATTATAGTTTTTGAACCAATATTGACTGAGCTGGAGTCATTTCCCCATTTTGCCGGAATGTCTTCTTTGCTTGGACATACTATATAAAAGATTTTTAGAGTGAAAAGTCTGATAAGAGAATGTTGTTTTCAGATGCAGTTTCGCACGAATTTAATCAGAAATTCCAGGTTGCCGCGCAATTTGTATTCAAATTTATTTTGGAGAGTGAAATAATAAATGTAACAAGGTGCAGATTTTGAGGTGGTCTCGTAAATTTTAATGTGTCGGGTGCAACAACTTTCAGGATGATTTTTGTGAGGGAAAAGGAACGGTTACAAGATTTTGGGAGTGGTTGTCAGATGAATACATTTGAGATTATTACATGGAGTTGAAGTTGCAGTAAATGGAGGTAAAGGATAGGAGGAGGATGAAGGGTGGGAGGAGGAAGAGAAGGAGAATGTAAATTGAGAAAAAGTAGGGAGGAGAAGGAGGAGTGGGTAGCAATAAAAGAAGGAGTTAGAAAAAGAGAATAAGAATTTAGTAAAAAACCAAAAATGAGGAAAACAGAATAGTAGGTAGCCTTCGTAGTTGCAGAAATAAAATGAATTTGTTAGAGTGATATTGTGGTGAAGTCTGTCCAAGCAAAGAAGACATTTTGGGAAACTCCATTGAAAAATCTCCTGAGGTAAATGAGGGAAGATCGATGTGATGGTCTTCTAAACTTGAACTAAAATAACGTTTTCAAATTTTGAAATATTGACAATCAACTTACATTTCTCTACTGGACTTTTCTATGAAATTTCTAGATTAGAATTTTAGGTGAATCAATGTCAAACACATTGCTAGTATTGAATTGAGATAAAAAATGAATAAATCTACAAATTGAATAATAAATGTTGTTCAACCAATCTCCTTGCCTACATTTCGATTTCAATTTTTTAATTTCAAATTGTTTTATTCCAATTCATACACAATAAATAAACAGAAGTTTGAATACATTACACAATTTCAATTGGGAGAAAAAATACAGTATACTGGAAAAGTGAATGAAAAGGTATGATTTTTCAATAGATATGATTTGTATTCTTCCGAGGCATTTCTTGCATTGAATTAGTGAAGTAATAATAGTTTAGAATCTCAATAAGATTCTGGTGAATTCTAAAAAAGTCAAGACTACCAACCACTGGCAGCTCGTAACCACGAAACAGGTGAAGTGCCCGTAACTTTTACTATGCAGCACTTCACCTATTTCGTGGGCACGAGCCGCCAATGCTACCAACTCAATTCTTGTTCTGTAATTGTACTGTCACTCCAAATAAATACCACCATGTATTGAAACGTAATCTGACAAGTTAGTTGATGCAAAATCTTGCCAGGAATTATTTTAGTTCCAAGCAAAGAAGACATTTTGGCAAGATGGGAAGTTGACTCCAGCTCGATCGGTGGACAGTTCAAAAATCACAATTTTGTCTCAAATTGAAGGAAACATTTTTTCATTTACAATTTGAGTTAAAATTTATGATTTTTTAACCAATATTGACCGAGCTGGAGTCATTTTTACATCTCGTCAGAATGTCTTCTTTGTTTTGACCATCATACAACTGATTCTAATGTAGAATTAGCGAAGCTATAGAATTGGTTTCAGTAATGTCAAGTAAATGAATTGACTGTTGAGTAAATCTGACTCTAAAAAGTTGATTCTCAATTGAGTTATCACAGTTAATTGCATTGGAAATGAGTCAAGTTACTTGACTCATTTAAATGACTCAATTACACATATAATACTGATTTTCAAATGTACTAAAGAATATACTATGAATGTTCTATCTACTTTTAATTATGATTTCTGAGGTTCAGGTGAGATTTAGAAAATCATGACCATTCCTTGAGACCAAATTTATATTTTTGAACACTGATTCAAAATTTATTCATTTATGTTCAAATTGTAGAGCAGAATATTCCCTACAATTGAAATCAAATTTGTAATTTTGAACCAATATTTACCGAGTCGGAGTCATTTTACCAACTTGCCAGAATGTCTTATTCTTTGCTTGTACAGACTATAGGAATAATTGATAATGTTATTGCTACCACTGGTGGCTCGTGCCCACGAAACAGGTGAAGTGCTGTACAGTAAGATATACGGGAACTTCACTTGTTTCGTGGGTACGAGCCGCCAGTGATTGCTACACAACTTATCAGATGAAACTCTTCGGCTTCAAATAATGAAGTTAGTGATTATTATACTTGAGATTATTATACAAGTGATTATTATATTTGAAATGAATGTTTTCTCCTGTATTCATGGTAAAATCTATCCAAGCAAAGAAGACATTCTGGCAAGATGGAGAAATGAATCCAGTTCGATCAGTATTGGTTCAAACATTTCAAATTTGGTCTCAAATTGTAGGGAACATTCTGATCTACAATTTGAGACCAAATTAATAATTTTTGAATCAGTGTTGACCGAGCTTAAGTGATTTGGCTAGCTTGCCAGAAATTCTTCATTGCTTGGACAGACTATACAGGGTGTTTCAGGAGGAATGTGCAATACTTCTCAGGCTGATTCCTAACACCAAGTGGACAAAAAAGTTCCATGGGACCAACCCCCAAAAACGCTTTGTTAACGAGATAACAATGGCGGAAAATTGAGATTTTTCAAAATATATTAATTTTTCTAATTTTTTAGAGGCTTTAGTGAGGTTCAAAAATGATCAATTCCTATGTAGAATTAGCTGAGGAATTCAATAAAACCAGTTCCAAGTTTGTAACTACAACGGTTATTGAGATAATTGGAGAAATATGCTAGAAAACGCCATTTTTTCAACAATAAGGGTTATAACTGGATAAGGAATCCTAAAATTGTATTTTTTATTAATGGAAGTTGAAGAGAGTCAGATTCTCAACAAAAAGTTAAACGGCGGCGATTGTGTAAATCTTACCCAAATCTTAGAAATGGCGATCAAAAATCGCAAAATTGACAAGAGTGATAAATTTGTGTTTAGTAGCGATTTTGCGATTTTTGATCGCTATTTCTGAGATTTGGGTGAGATTTACACAATCGCCGCCACTTAACTTTTTGTTTAGAATCCGACTCTCTTCAACTTCCATTAATAATAAATACAATTTTATAATTCCTTATCCAGTTATAACCCTTATTGTTGAAAAATGGCGTTTTTTAGCATATTTTTTCAATTATCTCGATAACCGCTAAAGTTACAAACTTGGAACTGGTTTCATTCAATTCCTCAGCTAATTTTACATAGGAATTGCTTATTTTAGAACCTCACTAAAGCCCGTAAAAAATTAGAAAAATTAATATGTTTTGAAAAATCTCAATTTTCCGCCATTGTTATCTCGGTAACAAAGCGTTTTTGAGGGTTTGTCCCATGGAACTTTTTTGTCTACTTGGTGTAAGGAATCAGCCTGAGAAGTATTGCACATTCCTCCTGAAACACCCTGTAGAAATAATGTAAAAATTGTTACAAAACGTATCTCATGAAACTGTTCTTGTCGTTTAGAAATAATCAAGTTAAAGACTGCTTAGCACAGAGCATACACTTGACAAGTAATTATGTTCGAAATAAATGTTCTCTCCTGAATGCATGGTAGCTGTTAAATGGGTAAAATAACGTACAAGCTCCATCATCAAAGTGTCAGGCTTAAAATGTTGTTTTCATCTTGAATTTCCATATTTTCAGAATGTTCTTGAAGTAGACATCGTTGTTCTGGCAGTAGAGCAAGGTTGACTGTTATATATAAATATAAATAAATATGTAGTCCATCCAAGCAAAGAAGACATTCTGGTAAGACGGGAAAATCTCTCTATCTCGCTCAATATTGGTTCAAAAATTACAAATTTGGCTTTAAATTGTAGGAAACATTCGGCTCTACAATTTGAGACAAAATTTATACTTTTTGAACCAATATTGAACGAGCTGGAGTCATCTTCTCATCTTGTCAGAATGTCTTCTTTGCTTGGACAGACTATATAAAGAGTAAAAATAAATATGTTTGTCGGCGGATTAGTGTGGATGCAGTTATGCAAATTTTGCTGGCGTATTTCATATTTGGAGCACAGTGGATTGAGTTACTTGTTGTATGTTATGGTCAATTTATTTTCTTTAGAAAAACGTGATATAAATAATTTGAGTACAGTGTTAATATTAAGTTATACTCCTACACCTTTTCAAAATACTCATTTAGAAACCTTGTCTTGATTGAACAAGATACAGAATATTTTTATTGAATATTGTATCTATGTATGTTTATAATTTGGACAAATAAAGAAAATTGCAAATTCAAACTCTCTTTTACCGCTTGTCTTAGTGTATTTGTTTTTCTTCCAGATTTTGGTGGTAGAACCACTGGCTCGTACCCACGAAACAGGTGAAGTGCCCGTATATTCTACTGTACACCACTTCACCTGTTTCGTGGGCACGAGCTGCCAGTGGGTAGAACGGAATTGCACTTTTGGAAGAATAGAAAAGAGATAAGATTGGATCACTTTATAAAAATAGATAACAAAATTGAGCTTAGATTCTAAATATTGCAATGAAATTAAGTAGAACTGGATAATACTATGTCTTTAGTAACAAGGTCAAAAAAGAAACTTCTAATAAAAATAAAAAAATAGAAATAGAAACTTCTAATAAAATTCTTTACTCGTCCACGTCCTACCTCTTTTTCTTCTTCCTTTTCATCTCTTCTAGTCTTCATCTTCTTCTTCTTCTTCTTCTTCTTCTTCCTCATCTTCTTCATTCCAATTTTTTTGGGAAAATAAATGCAACTTTGAATATGAATTACAACATGTAATATGAAGAAGATGAAGGAGAAGATGAAAAAGATGAAGAAGATGAAGAGAATTAAGAAGATGAAGAAGATGAATGAGATGAAAAAGAAGAAGAAGAAGAAGAACAAGAACAAGAGGAGGAGGAGGAGGGAAGAAGAAGAAGAAGAAGAAAACTTTGTAATGAAGTAGATGAGGAAGTAGAAAATTAAGACTAAGAGATAGATAAATAGATAAAATGACTCTATTTTACACTTTGTAAAAATTTTAAAAGAGTTTGTGGGCGAAGTTGAGGCATGCAAGCCATTCTCAAGCTAAGAAAAGAAGTGAACGGAAGAAGAAAATGATGTAGGACGTGGACGAGTAAAGAATTAACAAGAATGCAGAGATGGAGGAGAATATGATGGAGAAAGAAAAAGAATGTGATGGAAGATGAAGAAAGAGGACTAGGAAGAGGAGTAGGAGGAGGCGGAGGAGGAGGAGGAGGAGGAAGAAGGAATGAGCAGAGGAACAGAAAATAAGAAGAACATGAACAACAGAAGAAAATGAGATTAAGAAGATGAAAAGATGAAGAGAAGAGATGAAAAAAGAGAAGAAGAGAAAGAAGAAAAGATGAAGAAGATGTAAGAAGATGAAGAAGATGAAGAAGAAGATTAAGAAGAAGAAGATGAAGATGAGAAGAGGATGATGAAGAAGAAGAAGAAGATGAAGAAGAAGAAGAAGAAGAAGAAGAAGAAGAAGAAGAAGATGTGCGCTCTATGGATGGCATCTCCAATTTCTTAATTTGGCCGCAACAGCTCCCTATAATTAAGCTAAATCGTAGATCAATGTTGATATCTGGTTATTCTGCTGATTGCTGTACCATGTTGATAATCATGTTCGTGTTGTTTTCGTTGATAACAGTCGTCCAAGCAAAGAAGACACTTTGACAAGATGGGTTAATGACTCCAGCTCGGTCAATTCTGTTTCAAAAATTTTCACTTTGCTCTCAAATTGTAGATTGGAATGTTTCCTACAACTTGAGACAAAATTTATGATATTTGAACCAATATTAACTGAGCTGGAGTAATTTTCCCATCTTGCCAGAATGTCTTCTTTGTTTGGACAACCTATAACAGTACTATAGACCGTATAGTACAGTGCTCTCGATTTCTTCTTAATTTAGAAGATCATTGTGCTTGCTTTGAAAACAACATGGTTTCTTGTATGTGAGATTATTAAGGAACAAAAAAGCTTTCTTAAGATGTCTATACGCAAGTCCGATGATAGGAAAATCTTAAACTCTTGAAATTAGGTATAAAATTTATCCTTTACATCTAAGAAGCCTATTAATTCTTAACATTACCTTCATTACTCACGTTATCGATAAGTTATGCAATAGATAAAATGTTTTGTTAGCTTTCCTGCGCTCTGCAGGTTTTTCCTGTATATTGTATAGTTATAAGATATTTTATAAAATGTATGGATTATTTAGTGAATGGAAATAAATCTGATTTTGATTTTTTGATTTGATTTTATTATCTGTGGCCGCACTGCCGGTGGTTAGAGGGTAGATAGCATGGAAGGTCGATGGTCTCTATAGAAAATACAACATCCATAGTTAGACATCATATGGTATGATGTCAAATCGTATGACATCATATAGTTTTTGAAGTTATTTTGTCAATTTTCACGATGGGACTGAACACTAGCCAGACAGACCATCCAGGTAATCAACTCCCCAATTTTTCAATATGCCATCCCCTTCAACCTCATTGGCTTTAACATTGATCAGAAATCGCCTTTAAGTTTCAAATTTAACCTGATCTACAAGTTCAAAATTTTTTGAAGTGAACAGTGTTTTTTTTTTAAGTTAAAATTGTAATGTAAACTTTCATTATCTTTAATTCACCATGTAAACATCATCATTCACTCACTCATCCATCACCTTTGCTTAAAATAGTACTTGGTTTCCATTTTATTCATAATTAATTCTAAAACACAATTACATCACCTTTAAAATATTCTCTGAAATACCATATTTACCTAACAACCTGTTTGAAAGCTTTCAAGAGATCCGATATCAGAATCTGATATACATTGCAGTATTATTAAATTTATTGTAGTTAGCACAAGCTGAGAAGACATCTCGCTACGATGTAAAGTATATTGTAACGGGTGTCTTCTAGCTTGCGAGAACTCTACTCCAATTTGTGACAATCTCAAGTATCAGAAACTTTCTGGTTTCCACCATAAATGAGGGTATAGTCTGTCCAAGAAAAGAAGACATTCTGGCAAGATGGGAGAATGACTCCAGCTCGGTCATTATTGGTTAAAAAATCGGAAATTTGGACTCAAATTGTAGATCAGAATGTTTCCTACAATTTGAGACTGAATCAATGAGTTTTGAACCAATATTGATCGAGATGGAGTAATCCTCCCATCTTGCCAGAATGTCTTCTCTGCTTCGACAGACTATAACTGCAGCCTTATTTGGATGTTTGCAGCACCCAGGAGCCTTCCATAAATAACTGGAGCCCGCATTTTTAATGAGATCAGTCTCTGATGTAGCCGGCTTATGTATTTTACAAATATCTCACACATTCTACTGTCGGAGCTATTGACAGACAAACAAAACACACATTCTGCCAATATTATTATTTTTGCATACAACAATCGAGAAAACTTGTGTATAATCTGTCCAAGCAGAGAAGACATTCTGGCAAGATGGGAAAATGGATGGATCCAGCTTAGTCAGTATTGTATAAAACATTTGATTAAACATTATACATTGAATAGCCTATTCATTTTCTTGTAGGGAACATTCCAATCTATATTATTGTAGATTTTGTTTCAATTCATCAGAATGTTTTGTTCAATTTCAGACCAAATTGATAATTTTGAACCAATATTGACCAAGCTGGAGTCATTTTTCAGTCTTGTCAGAATGTATTCTTTACTTCTTCTCACTCTTCTCTTCCCCTTTCTCCACATTCTTCTCCTGCTTTTCCTATTCTTCTTATCCTTCTTTTCCTCCTTCCTTCTCCTTCTCCTCCTTCTTCTTTCCTTCTCCTCCTTCTTCTTCTCCTTCTCCTTCTTCTTCTCCTCCTCTTCTCTCCTTCTTCTTCCTCCTCTTTTCTTCTCCTCTTCTCCTTCCTCTTCCCTCCTTCTTCTTCTCCTCTCTCCTCCTTCTTCCTCCTTCTCCTTCTTCCTTTTTCTTATCCTCTTCTCTTCCTCCTTCCTTCTCCTCCTTCTCTTTCTTCTCCTCCTTTTCTCTCCTCCTTCTCCTTCTCCTTCTCCTCTCCTTTTCTCCTCCTTCCTTCTCTCCTTCTTCCTCCTCTCCTTTCCTCCTCCTCTCCTTCTTCTCCTTCCTTCCTCCTCCTCCTCCTCCTCTTCTCCTTCCTCCTTCTTCTTCCTCCTCTTCTTCTCCTCCTTTCCCTCTCCTTCTCCTCTCCTTCTTTCTCTCTTCTCCTCTTCTTCCTTTCACCTCCTTCCTCTCCTTCCTCCTCTCTCTTCTTCCTCTTCCTCCTCCTCCTTCTCCTCCTCCTCCTTCCTCCTCCTCCTCCTCCTCCTCCTCCTCCTCCTCCTCCTCCTCCTCCTCCTCCTCCTCCTCTCCTCCTCCTCCTTCTCCTCCTCTCCCTTCTTTCCACTCTCTGTCACCATCTTTTTCCATTTTCCATCTATCCATTAGTTCATAAACTGTTCCACGTTATTTAGAAACTGCGAAAGATTTCAATAGTTGTTCACAATACACGTTCAGTTATCGGCTTGGTACAAAGTTAAAAGTTCTATTGCAGCATTGAGTTGTTGAACAGGTTGTCCATTACAGGCAAAGAGGTTCATTATTACAAGTCTCTTTCTACATAGAAAAGGAGCAGGGCGACACTAGAATGTTATTATAGTCCGTCCAAGCAAAGAAGACATTCTACCAATATGGGAAAATAACTCCAGCTCGGACAATACTGATTTAAAAATTATGAATTTCATCTCAAATTGTAGAAAACATTCTAATCTACAATTTGAAACTGAATCCGTATCTTTTGAACCAATATTGATCGAGCTGGAGTCATTTTCTCATCTTACCAGAATGTCTTCTTTACTTGGATAGACTATACAGTTCCAGTTTAAATTATTGTCAACACCACAGTGGTGACCAAATTGATTCAAAATGGCGACTATTCAAAGTCGATAGTCGATTTAAAGTCGATATTAATCAATGTCGCCCGGTGATGGATTATTCCATTCACAGTCGATTATTCCATTTAAAGTCGATCTTGAGGTATTCACTTACATCGTAATAAGGTAGAACTGGTATAATCTGTACAAGCAAAGAAAATATTCTGGCAAGATAATAAAATAACTCCAGCCAATATCAGTTAAAAAATTATAAATTAAGTCTGAAATTGTAGAGAAAAATATTCCCTACAATTTGATAACTTATTAACAATTTTTGATCAATATTGACCGAGCTTGAGTCTTTTCCACATCTTGCCAGAATGTCTTCTTCGCTTGGACAGACTATTGTGAACCCAGATTCAAATTGCGTTACTCTACATTTTATTTCTATTAAGATTAATAGAAATTCTTCTTATTCTTGTAAATGAAGTACAAGTCGGTACTTTTTACTCTTATTTATTGTTTTTTATTAATGGAAGTTGAAGAGAGTCGGATTCTAAAGAAAAAGTTGATTGGCAGCGATTGTGTAAATCTTACCCAAATCTCAGAAATAGCGATCAAAAATCGGAAAATTCGACAAAACATAGAACAAGTGATAAATTTGAGTTTAATAGCGATTTTCCGATTTTTTATCGCTATTTCTGAGTTTTGGGTAAGATTTACACAATCGCTGCCATCCAAATTTTCCTTTAGAATCCGACTCTCTTCAACTTCCATTAATAAAAATACAATTTTATGATTCCTTATCCAGTTACAACCCTTATTGTTGAAAAATGGCGTTTTTAAAGCATATTTTTACAATTATCTCAATAACCGTTGAAGTTACAAACTTGGAACTGGTTTCATTGAATTCCTCAGCTAATTTTACATAGGATTTGCTTATTTTAGAACCTTACTAAAGCCTCTAAAAAATTAGAAAAATTAATATATTTTGAAAAATCTCAATTTTCCGCCATTGTTAACTCAGTAACAAAGCGTTTTTGGGGATTGGTTCCATGGAACTTTTTTGTCTACTTGGTGTAAGGAATCAGCCTGAGAAGTATCGCACATTCCTCCTGAAACACCCCGTATTTGCGATTTTCCGGTCAAGACCAATAGTGCATTTTTTTTCAAATGAATTGCACTAAAATCAAGATACAGCAAACCGTCCCGATCTCACAGACTGCTTCCAGACGGACCTGACCGTCTTTTGAACATCAATAAAAGCATTCACCAACCGTCTTTTCGTTGACATCAGCGGAACATGTTGTTGAGAGAATATAAAATATTCTGGTTAATGTTCCCTTCATCTCAGGGCTACTTTTATCACTGTTTTTTTTAAATAATTATCAATGTATCCTTTTTCAATTATTTTTTTCAATGCATTACATGTTTACAAAATTCTAGTTCTATTCTATTTTACATAATTATCAAAGTACCCTTTTCAATTATTTTTTCAATGCATTACATGTTACCAAAATTCTGGTCAATATATTATTATGGTTGGAAAGCAGAAATGACTAACTCCGATTCCATGCTAATTGGTTTTACGATGTCAAATTCGCAAAGTTGTAAATTCACAGTCGTAAAAAACGTTCAAGAAATTCTTGTCGTGCTAATTAGAAGACCTGGAGGGACAGTTAGCCTGAATATTTAAATACTCGTATGAGCTGAATTACTTTGAGTGAAATTTTTATTCTAAATTAAAAATTGAAGATACATCTATACTGTACTCATAATATAGGATATACATACATCCTGTATACCATTGTTTATTTATCAAGTTTCAACATAATTTGGAAGGTTCAACAGGATTACTCCCAAAACTGTCCCCTCGCCAATTTTTCAAAATATTTGTCCAAATACTTAGGTTAGGCCACTTTAGTTCATTCCATTTGCCTTCAACAAATTTTCTTTCACAAGGAAAACTGAGCAAATTTTGAATTTTATGAAGGATTAAGATAATTTCAAAACAAAAATAATCAATATAAAATTTAGAAAAATCTTAAAATTTTTAATTCCATAATGAATTTTAAAAATCTTGAAGTTTCAGAAATCCAATAATTATTTTTCCTTGATTTTCGGCAAATAAAAGTAAACAAAGCAAACTTTACTTTGTAATCGATTGAGTATCAATTTTGGACTTTCGTATCAATTTTAGACTTTCGTATCAATTTTAGACATTTGTTTCAGTACAGCGTATCAGAAATCCGTATTGTTGAGGGAGCTTTAGTGTATATAGTATCATTCAATCGTCAATGTACATCTTTGTTTGAACCAAGTTGAACTAAAGGAGAGTTTGTAGTTGCTAAGTTTCAATCTTGAGATTTTTTTCCGAAATAAGGATTTATCTCCACCTGTCTTTATTTGAGCATGTTAATAAAATGTTGGACATCTAACATTACTTCAACGAATGATAGAAGAACAAAAGCCTAAAGAATAAATGTACAGATGAAGTGCCGCTAGATACAAACGATTTAAATATTCATGAGAGTAAGAATCAATAATAAACATTTCTGAGATAAGAGATCTGCAGATGAATACGTGGATAACAAACTAACACGAGGTGAATTTAGGGGCGGGGGGAATTGAAATGATGAGTAAGGGTGTAAAAGAAGAGGAGAGGATGAAGAAGAACACAGGGAGAATAAAGGAAGGATAAGAAAGGGAGAAATAGAGGAAGGAGACAGAGAAGTAGGAGGAGAACAAAAACTAAATAGAATAAGATGAAGGTGGTGTAGGGGAAGGGGTGGAGGAGAAGAAGAGGAAGAAGAAAAAGTAAGGAGAGAAGAAGAAGGAGGAGGAGGAGAAGGGCGAGAAGATGGTAATGATAAAGATGCGAAGGAGGTGAAAGAGTGAGTAGTGGTGAAGGATAAGGAGAAGGAGGAGGGGTAGAAGGGGGAGAAGGTGGTTATGATGGAGGTCAAAGAGAAGGAAAAAGAAGAAGAAGAAGAAGAAGAAGAAGAGAAAGGAAGAAGATGATGAAGAAGAAGAAGACGGAGAAAAAGAAGGTGGAGGATGAGAAGGAGAGGAAGAAGAAAAAGTAGTGAGAGAGAAAGGGGGAGAAGGAGGAGGAGGCGTAGGAGTAGGAGGAGAAGGTGATTGTGATAAAATTTTGAAGGAGGCGGAAGAGTGAGAGGAGGTGGAGGATAGGGAGGAGGAGAAGGAGGAGGAGGAGAAGGAGGAGAAGGAGGAGGAGGAGGAGGAAGGGAAAATGATGAGAAGGAGGAAAGAAGAAGAAAGAGGGAGAGAAGGAGAAGAAGGAGGAGATGAGGAGAAGGAGGAGAAGGTGGAGAAGAGGATGAAATGGGGAGAGAAGGAGAATGATGTTAAAGAGGAGAAGGAAGAAGGAGAGGAGGAGAAGGAGATGAAGAAGGAGGAGAAGGAGAAGAAGAAGAAGAAGAGAAGAAGAATGGGAAGAAGAGAAAGAGAAGGAGAGAAGAAGAAGAGGGAAGAAGAAGAATGAGAAAAGAAGGAGAGAAGAGAAGAGAGAGAAGAAGGAGAAGAAGAAGAGAAGGAAGAAGAAGAAGAAGAAATGAAGAAGAAGAAGAAGAAGAAGAAGAAGAAGAAGGAAGAAGAAGAAGAAGGAAGAAGAAGAAGAAAAGCTATCGATTGAAGAAATAGAAGTGATAGAATTCAAAATGAATATCATTCAATATTTGCATAGATATTCTGATTTGGCATACTTGACGTGTTGATAAATAAATTGAATTAATTGCAATATCAGACTCAGTCAATGTATTATTCTACAAATTATGCATAACACATATTGTAATTTCTTCCATGAACAGTAGATAAGCATTTAATTAATAGTCAGGTTCAGAATCTGAGAAATGAATATTCAGATAACCGACTGGGTTAACCTGAAGGAGAACTGGTTACCAGAAAATATTAATTCAATCAAGATTATTTATTTATTGGAAACAATTAACTAGGCCAACATTCTTCGTTACTGAATACAGAAGAATAGTCTGTCCAAGCAAAGAAGACATTCTGGCAAGATGGGAGAATGTTTCCAGCTCGATGAAAACAGGTTAAAAAATTATAAATTTGCTTTCAAATTGTGAATCAGAATGTTTCCTACAATTTGGGACAAAATTTATGATTTTTTAACAAATATGGGCCAAGCTGGAGTTATTTTTCCATCTTGCCAGAATGTTTCCTTTGCTCGGACAGACGATAATGGTGAAAAACAGTTTCAAATAGTGAATTTTCACAAGATCTGAGAGCTTCAAGAGAGCTCATGTAGAAAAAATAATAACTTTTCGGAAGTTGGAAGTATATTCCTGGAAACAATATAATATTAATTAATTCATTCACATGATTACACAAATCATAACATAATCATTATGAACTAGGATAGAAAAAATGGCTGAGCCTGTGCTATTTCTTCCTAAATTTTGTTTTATGATTAGTCCAAGACAAGGTTATGTGGTTTCAACGCTCACTTCACTCAATAATCTCTGGCCTATTATTTAATTGTAAAATCCATACAAAATAGAAAAAATCCATACAAAATCCAGAACAGCTGAAGGAAAAATTGTTAAAAGATTTTGTAGAATGATTTAAAATAACCCAAATTTTATTCAAGACATGATCGGAAGAAAGTAATCTTGAAAATTCAAACCTGGAATACTTTCTCTGCATGGAAAACAATGGGTAACTATTACCATATTCAGTTGAGAATGGGTTACCATATTCAATCTTAATAAGAGGATCAAGTAAATTCTGGAATTTAAGGTTACATTTACAACTTCAAGCTCAAAACAAAATGTGATTTATTATCTATTATGCGAAGCTTGAATCTACATCTAAATATAGTTTGTCCAAGCAAAGAAGAACATCTGACAAGATAAGGTAATTACTCTAGCTCGGTCAATATTGATTGAAAATTATTAATTCAGTCACAAATGGTAGAAAACATTCTGCTCTACAATTTGAGACCAAATTTATAACTTTTAACCAATATTGAACGAACTGGAGTCATTTTCCCATCTTGCCAGGATGTCTTCTTTGCTTGGAGAGACTTCTATTTACAATAATTCTACTAATTCATGTATTCATTGTGAATCGGTTACTTCCTGCTTGAGAGAAAGCGTTTCCTTATAATTTCTTGAAAACTTGGAGATTTCATACATTTATGCTGAGTTATACGTTGATACATTATTCAAAATACATGACAGGAAATGTATCAGTGTTACTTGTAACACTTTCACAGGAATCTATTCAATTGAAGGCTTATTTACATGGCGGATTCTCGATACGCAGTAATGATACAGAGTCAAAAATTGATACAGGAAGAAACCTCGTTGATACGCGACATTTGCAATACTCATGAAATGCAGCTATATTGGAAATAAGCTGATTCTATTTTAATCAATGACTGAAAATTTTTAGAGAATTAAAACTCAATTATTAAGGAATTTTTTAATAAGTTGAATTGATAAAAAATAATGATCAATCATCAAAATTTAAGGTAGCCAATAGTTATTTCCCCGTTCCTCGGCATTGTCAAATGATCTATTCTCACTTTGAAACCACACGTTCAAACATTTGTGTAAATGAGCTTTCTTCCTGTAGATTGCGTATCAATTTTTTACTTTTGTATCACTACTGAGTATCTAAAATTCGCTGTGTATATCTATATATAACAGTGAAATGACACTGATTCACTCATCAGCAGAACTAAAAATGTACCGAACCGAATGCGTTCAAATTTGGCAGACATGTTCAGTTGGACCTCTAGACGCCTTCTAAGAACGGGTTTTTGAAACTTCCCAAGGGTACGCCAAATATTTGAGTTTTTCTATAGTTTTTCGGCATTTTCTCAATTTTTTCGAAAACCAATCTGGTAGAAAATGTTGATATTTGGTAGGCAGGTTCAGATAAGGTCTAGAAATGTTGTGTTGAAATATTTTTGAAATCTGTTCAAGATTAAGCAAGTAATAAGTCTTTCCAAAATTGTAGATGTTATTGCGGGTTGCATATCTTCCACCTTGATACGACAAATTCAAACTGTAAATTCAATGGTTCAGCGAGATTATAGATGATCTAATATGGAAGATATTAGATAAAGTTTTAAACTATATGTCCAATATACTTCCCAAGGTTACGCTTAATATTAGCGTTTTACTATTTTTCGGAGTTTTTCGTAGATTTTTCGAGAACAAATCTGCAGAAAATGTTGAAATTAAGTAAACAGGTCCAAATTAGGTCTAGAAATGCTGTGTTCAATAAATTTCGAATCCCTTCTGAACGGAATTTGCAGGCGAGCCAAGCGAGCCTGTTTGTCTCAGCTGTCACTGACAGAGGTTTTGCAGGCGAGCGAAGCGAGCCTGTTCGACTCACTTACACTGCCTATACTATCGGGGGTCCAGGCTAGGCGGAGAAGGCGAGCGAAGCGAGCCTGCCGGCTACTAAGAAAATATAGGAGAAGGCCTTATATAAGATAATATGTTCAAGTACGAGAAATTCTTGAATATGAGAAGAGTTACTCTTAAGAAAAGTAATCTAACTAGCTTCCTTTTGATTTAAAAAAGTGAGAGTTGAATGATAATATTTTCAACAGAACATGAGAAGAAAGAAAAGGAGTGGAACAAAGACAAATATAAGTAAATTACGTAGAAGAAGAAGAAGAAGAAGAAGAAGAAGAAGAAGAAGAAGAAGTAGAGATGAAGAAGAAGAAAAAATAAGAGGAACGAAGATCATTGATGAGCAGAAAGAGACCTCTATTAGGAGTATTTAACCTTTACCGACTACCATATCTGGTACATGTTATCTTAATTAAAACTGATCATTGTATTTATTCAGAGAACTCCAACTACCCAACTGGAACTTACTCCTAATGAAGTTCAGGTACGTGATGGCGAAAAGGTACGGTACCTGCAGGTCAATTATGATTGGTTCATCAAGATACATTATTTTTGGGAACTATCCATTGAATCATATTCAGGAGAGCGATTCTGAATTTTTATTCATATTGAATTTTCTTTCAACCATTTTCAGGATTAATCCAGTATTGAACTACCAATTATTGATAACTATGATATTGAAAACTATCAATATTATTAATTGATACCAAATAACTCACTGTTCTACCTTTGTCTAAGCAGAATTTGGAGTAGGCCCATTGGAAATTCGCATCATAAGTTTATTGAGTTTATCAATTGAATATGACTTTATTGCGTGATATAACTATCAGAATGCATGATTTTCATATTCCAGAAACCTTCAAGCCCATGACAATATTTGTACGATCATCCTAAATTGTACTACTGTATCACAATTTGGATTTTCTCACTTCAATTTTTGAATCAAGATCTCTGATGACATGGAATATACATATGAACATAGAATTTAGATATTTTTCTATATATACCGTTCATATGAATATAGAACGATACATAGTACAGAATACGGATAGGCTATTATGCAATAGTACTATACATAGTACAGTACGTGATTATACATATTACATACATAGTACAACGAAATATAGTGAAGTATATGATTAAACA
>CM029558.1:5557071-5573435 GCA_017141385.1 Sogatella furcifera
CGTCTTAGATTATTTTTGGGAAGAGAAAAATAAACTCATTGATCATTATTGAAATATTTCTCTTATCATTCAGCAATCAATGCTTCTCTTTATATTCCATATCCATATTTTCTATCAAACAGTTTCTTACTGTCATCACTGTCATCAGTTTTCTTCTTTTCCTCATATATCGTCTCTCAAGATTCTTTTTCGATATTATTTATTCACCTCTTCACATCTTATTTATTTGTCATATACATTCTCGTCTCCCTCTTCTTCTTCTTCTCATTTATCAATTCCTCTTCTCATATTTTGTTGCTTGCTTATCATTTCTTCCAAATCATTTTTAAAGAGAAAATTATCATTCTTCATTATTCCCAAATATTTTCCCTCCTCCTCCCTATCTTCTTCTCTTTTACTTCTTCTTCTCTTGTTTTTCCTCCTTTTTCCGTCTCTTTCTACTCCCACTCTTCCTCCTCCTCATTTCAAAAATTCTCTCTCTCTCAATAGCCCAGGTTGCTGGTGGCACTCATGAGCATAAATCAGAGATAACTTTACTGCCTTTCTTATTAATTTTTATATGTCTCTCAAAACTTGATGTTCGAAAAAAAATCTATAAAAAATTAGTGTATCTCCCAGTATCTTTTGCTCGATATGTTTTTTTTCCTCCTTTATTTCATCCGTAAACGAGGTTTGTTCGGTGGCTTATGTTTACTTTTCCTTCTAAACATTCCCATTTTCATTTTATTCTTGTTCACATCCTTCTACAACGATTCCTTTTTTCATTTTCCCCTCCTGTTTCTTATTATTTATCCGCTCATTTTTATATTATCAGGATGCACATCTAGATTATTTGGTTGAGATTTACGTGCAATCAAAATATCACAATCAAAAGTGACAGCTGATTTAAATTCAATGAGTTAGTCAGATGAGTTAGGAGAGGTGCTATGAATATCATTTAGAGTTTAGAAGGCACGACTATATGATAACCAAATGTGGACCCTGAATTTTCTATAATGAGGTGCATGATAGAATTGATTTAGAATGGAGACGTTAGCGTGTGTTAAACCTGAAGTTTAAAGTTGAAATTCCAAAGGAAAATACTGAATCTTTCCATACTGAATCTATTGGGAAACAATTTGATAGAAATCAATTTGATAAATTAAAAGACAAGATGTTGTCAAACCACTGATTTATTAGAAAATCCAGATACCGGTTTCGGTTGTTACACCATTATCGATCTCCGGTAAACTAAACAATAATGAATTTATCGTATGTAGTTTACCAGAGGTCGATAATGGTGTTACAACCGAAACCGGTATCTCGATTTTCTAATAAATCAGTAGTTTGACAACATCTTGTCTTTCCATTTATTATGGATAACTACCACAATATCAATTTGACAACTACTCCAAACTATTCCAAATAATAAGGATGTAAAAGGACCAACTTATTATTTTGTTTATGTTGCTTTCCATGATGAAATACTTATTAACACTTCACTTAGTAGAAAAACGACTTGTATTTCAATGTAAATTTAGTAAATCACTTACTTTTGGCATAGTGAAGTGGGATACATTTCACTCATGAAGAGGAGCTTTATCAGGCTGTAATGGCTTCTTGTTAGTTTGGTTCTATTTTGCTCTGAAATTTTTCCAGTTCATTCAAAAATTTCAAAGTTTTTGAACAATTTTATTTAGTGTTTCTGATCAGATCTTCATTGTTAACAGTGAACTTATATAAAAATTCAGGATTTTCTAAAGTGAAAAGTGTTTTTCAAAGTTAAAATTGTAATGTAAACATTCATAATCCACTTATCACCTTTGCTTAAAATACTTACTATCAAGTTGCAATTGTAACAATAAATAATAATAATAATTAACACTTTATAGTAGAAAACGGATTGTTTTTCACTGAAAAAAACACTTACGTTTTGGCATAGTGAAATGCATCCCACTTCTTTAGGACAGAAAAGTAAGTGATATACTAAATTTACAGTAAAATATAAGTCGTTTTCTACCATAAAGTCAAATTATTATTTGATCTATAAATACAATAGAGTGTTTAAAAGCCAAGTCATCCATCCGAATAATATGGGTGTGAATGACAAACTCATTCCAATTGCTATTATGATGTATGATGTAACTTAAAAAACAAGTAGAGTCATTTTAACAAAAAAATCACATTCAATGAGTCATGCTGGACATGTACGGAAAGGGAAAAAACGAATAAAGAAAATTCAGGACCAGGAAGGGAATGAAGGGCGTAATAGTGGGAGGAGGGATTAGGCGACCAGCCGCACGAGGGATTGCGAAAGAATTAAAAGATGATGACAGGGATGTGGGGAAGCATGACCCTGTGGTGACAAAAACATCACATGAAATATGGTTAATGAACGACGCTAAGCAGGGATCAAGTACAGATGCCCAAAATCACAATCCCAAATAGAATTGGGGTGATCTCTTGCTCTTTCTCACCCTTTGGTCTCTCTCGCTTTCTCTCTCTCACTCACTCTTTTCCTCTCTCCTATTTCTTCTCTTTCTTTCCATTTGCTCCAACTTTCTCTACCTACAAAAATTTTCAATGTTTGAGGTTTTTTATTTTCAAGTCTTATAATTTTCTCATTCCAAACATTAGATCACCCTGATATAGTTTGTCCAAGCAAAGAATACCCTCAGACAAGATAATAAAATGACTTCAGCTCGGTCAATATTGGTTAAAAAATTATAAATTTGGTCTTAATTGTAGAGCAAAATATCTGCTAAAATTGAGATCAAATTTATAATTTTTGAACCAATACTGACCGAGCTGGAGTCATTTCCCCATCATGCCAGAATGTCTTCTTCGCTTATGATCTTCAATTTGAAAGATAGATATTTCTAATAGACAGACTATAACTATTTTAATCCATCTCCCTCTCCTCTTCCTCTCAACATCCACATTTGGGTGACTTGTTGGAGGAAGTGATAACTCGTCGGTCTGATAACCAGCTGGACTCTGGTTCGAGTCTCAACCGGGGCAAAATTCATTGACCACAGCACAATTACATAAATACGGTCATCCCGTTTTGAGACGATATACCGTCGGTCGAAGAAGAATAAGAAGAAGGAGAAGAAGAAGAAGAAGAGGAGGAAGAAGAAGAAGAAGAAGAAGAAGAAAAAGAAGAAGAAGAATGATGAAGAGAGGAGCACCAAGTGATTGATACTCGAAAGATAAATGTCAATAAGTGTGCAAAGAAGTCACCAGGCACACCACCCATATAGTTTACTAAGCTCTATTCTTAGCACTTTCCTAGAAAGTTCAAATTGCTCAGTCATTGTTGACTCAGATTTATGTCTTTTCATAGGACACACCAACTGTTGAACGTCATTGAAAAAAACTCCATTTTCGGATAACCTTCCACTCTGTGACAATGGGATTGTTGGGGGACCCTGTATAAAGTCACCCCGAAGTCATTTATTGTTTGTTAAACTTTGAAAGCATTGGATAGTCCAGTTTAAACTAATGGTTTGCCTATTGAAAGGTGATAGGGAAACTATCAATTTTCTATTGATTCTTGTTAGTGGACACTTTTTACTGTGAAGAGGAAAACTGCTTAGAGTCTTTGAAATGTCATGAGTGGGGGTCTTCAAGTTTCTTAGAAGTTCTTATTACTTCATTTTCATCTAAATGATCATATCCTCTATTTTTTAGACTTATCCATCAAAATTTTGGAAAATAACGTTTTGGACTGTATTGTCTGTGTTATACCCTTATAAGTTCATTGTAATAGCTCAAATAAATAAAGAAGTCAGAAGGTATTTGATTTCAAATAGACCTTTATAAACAATTAATTATCTTCTATCATTATCGATCAATAATGTGATTGTTATGATCGTGAATTGTAACGATTAATTAGTAGATAGAGACTGAAAACACAGTTCCGGGTTCGATCGAAGTCCGGGGAACAAATTTTGATCAAACACAATCACATAGATACGGTCACCCCTTCTTTCAAATTCAATAAGACGTCGGTCCCGACTGCCTGAAAAGTAGTTTTCATCTCTCATCATCATCATCCCTCTCATTACACACGCACAAGTCCAAGATCCCATTTGGGCATAACTCTCAAAAAAAGGTTATTTAGTGTCACACTGCTTTCGATTGGCTATCTAATCAAAATTGTAACGAACTCCTATTCCTTGTTATTGAAAACAGCTATTTCCAAAAACTAGTTAATAATTGACGAGATGTGAAATTCCAATAATCATAAGACCTAGAGATACAAATCTTGATGAGGAAAATTGGATGTCAATCATAACAAGACTGGATAACTTAATAGATACTGTAATATTTTCATGTATAGTCTGTCCAAGCAAAGAAGACCCTCTTGCAAGATGGTAGAATGACTCAAGGTCGGTCAATATCGGTTCAAAAATCAACCATTTGATCTCAAATTGTAGGAAACGATTTGATCTACTATTGAGACCACATTTATAATTATTGAACAAGAACAGATGGAGTCATTTTCCCATATTGCAGAGGGTTTTCTTTGCTTGGACACACTATACGATATCACTTGCACTTACAAATTTTTGTCCATTTGTTCAATTGCAAACACAATAAGTTCATATTAAAATTATTTTCTATTGTTTATGTTGTATTTTCTGGAATGAATAAATAAATAATAAATACACCAGTGAACGGATCTCACTAGCCAAGATATACTGTATCACTTAAGTTACAATAACAAATTACTCACGAATTGTTTTCGTCGATTGAATTCACTTTAGAATCTCATGCAATTGAAATCAGTGATTTGTCTTTATAACTCAAGGGATAACCTTAAACTGGAGGATAGCATTCATATTCCGGAATTCCTCGAGCATCCCAATTCCACGAAATAAAGACCAACAACAAAGGAAGGACGAATACGGGTGGAGAAACTATAAAATACGTAATAAAAATTCCATGACAGCCGAGTCCCAAATAAATCTCTTTAACGGTGCTTCTTCCCTTCTCCTTCCTCTCGTTTTGTTCTTCTTCTTCTTCTTCTTCTTCTTCTTCTTCTTCTTCTTCTTTTCTTCTTTCTTCTTCTTCTTCTTCTTCTTCTTCTTCTTCTTCTTCTTCTTTTTTTCTTCTTCTTCTTCTTCTTCTTCTTCTTCTTCTTCTTCTTCTTCTTCTTCTTCTTCTTCTTCTTCTTCTTCTTCTTCTTCTTCTTCTTCTTCTTCTTCTTCTTCTTCTTCTTCTTCTTCTTCTTCTTCTTCTTCTTCTTCTATATCTTTTCTTTTACTTCTTCCTCTTTATCTCTTGACTACCTCCTATCCTTCTTTTCTTCTCATTCTCTCAGATGTGCGCCAGCGTAGAAATAGAATTTCTCGTATTTGCTTTTGTCATCCATTTCTCAACCCTCTTCAAATGACAACCAGAGAAATAATGTGGACAGGAATGAGATAAATAGGTACATAATATTATGTTCTCATCAGATGAGATAAAATACATAGTTTTATGTTCTCATACATTAAATTTTGGCTTAAATTTTTTAAAGTTTTCAGAACTTACCAGAGAGCGCCAATCAAGAGTAGATTAGGAATCAATAATTGACTGGCGGCTCGTACCCACGAAACAGGTGAGGTTCCCGTATCTGTTACTGTACAGCACTTCACCTGTTTCGTGGGCACGAGCCGCCAGTGGAATCAAATGAATTGAAAAGTCCACCCACCTGGAAAATAAAAATGACAATAAATATTGAACCTTTGAGACTTTTTTAAAAATTGATAATCAGTTTATAATAATTTCATCAAATTTAGGAAATAAGACGTATTGGACGTTCTGTCTATGTTTTATCAATAATGTATTGTATTTTCTGAAATCAATTAATGAAAAATACAAATTTGTAATAGTTGAATATAGAATAGCTACAATATAAATTTGAGTAAAAAACCGTGTGAAACATTTAAACATATACATTTGTGTGGAACAATTAGTGTCAAACAATTTACATTCTCGTACAAAAAATTCACATCAAAGGTTAATACCTTCGTACTGAACACAAACGTAGCAGAAGTGCGTACAACTAATGGTTTCAAAACATGACATTCAATGGAGAAGGAACGAAGATATACGAAGAAAGATATCTGAAATAACACTCCTTGACATTCTACAAGACAATATTCATTGTTAGAATGTATTGAAGCCAGAAATGTCATGCTAAGGCACGTTCCCATTCCAACGAATAATTTTTTTCAAAATGTGACAGTACAATTTTAGCAACTACAAAATAGAAATTAACCATCAAGTTATCAATAAATAGGTAAGACGTCACACCCGAAAGATTGACATATGCTACATTAACACATGCAATTTAATTAAATTTGAAACCAAAGATTGTGTCTGTGAATATTGAAATGAAATTCTTGATTTCGACACAATCATGTGAATTTTAAACAATTCATTACTGAAACCAATATTGATATATCTTTGTCTCACTGGCGGCTCGTGCCCACGAAACAGGTGAAGTGCTGTTAAGTAAAATATACGGGCACTTCACCTGTTTTGTGAGCACGAGCCTCCAGTGCTTTGTCTTGACGAGTAATGTATGTATAATAAATAAAACACAAATCACAACACCTTTTTCAATGTCTTGTCTTACTACGATCCTGGCTCATTTATTATAAAAAAAAACAATTTAGTATCAGGAAAAATATCAACTTGATAGAGAAGGCCCAAGTGATACTGGTACAATCGTTAGTACGTCCGCCATTTCGTGTGGTTTGCGCTCCACCAATGGCAGAGCTGCAACTCCCATTGGCCGATAGGCTCCTCCCACTAGCCAATAGGAGCTCTCCGAGTATAATCAGTGGAATGAGCAAGACATACTTAGTATAAGTTACAAAATAATGCTGAGTTTTGGTTGTTAAATTACTAGTTCATGCAAGATTTTTGTTATTCATTTATATCATTTTCTAATGAATTTAATTCAATTGGATACAGTATGTAGTTTGGAGCTAGTTCATTTTTGTCCGAATAAATAACTATATTGGATATCTTATATAGTGCTATTTAAAATGCAATGGCGGCTCGTGCCCACGATACAGGTGAAGTGCCTGTATCTTTTACTGTACAGCAATTCACCTGTTTTGTGAGGAGCCGCCAGTGTTAAAATGGATACTGATGCCCGGTTTTTCCAAGCATACTCAAATTTGAGGGACCCTCAAGTTTACTACACTTTACTACATTTCCTATACTTATCATAGGAAATGTCAGCTGTTCATCAAAATTTGAAGGTCCCTCAACTTTGAGTGTGCTTGGAAAAACCCGGCATAAGAATCACATAATGGTAATTGTTGTCAATTTAAATCAACCCATCATATTTGGAGAATGAATTAAATTGTAAATTGGAATTGAATAATTGGTTCATGGCACAACTGAGTGGTAGGTCTAATATTGTAATTCTATCGCTTTAAATCATATTGACATGGATTAACAAATTCATAACGTCTGAAAATAATTGGAGGTTCCAAGTTCGATTCATATAATCGGTCCCTGAGTTTCAAGGTGATGATTATTTGGATTATTTTGTTAACAGACAAAACCAATTTTCTTTCATCATGTTCATTCCTTTTTTCATTGATTTCAACTGACAACAAAAAAGTATAGATATAGAGAATAAGAGCAAGAATGAGAAGATAAGGAAAAAATAGAAGAAGAAGAAGAAGAAAAAGAGGAGAGAGGTTCCAGCCAGAAGAAGATCTTTTAATTGTCAATCCTTACTGGCTCTATTGAGATTGAAAGACGCAAAACAAAGGATAAGCTTGAAAGCTCCAGAACACAATAATACAACACAACAGCCTCAATATTATAACAATACAGGTAGGTACAGCCTATTGTTCTGGTGATTGAGTAGTGTTCTTCCACTCCATTATTCACTTCTACTTCTTTTTCTTCTTCTTCTTCTTCGTCTTCTTCTTCTTCTTCTTTATTCTTCTTCTTCCTCCTCCTTCTTCTTCTTCTTCCCATCCTTCTACTTTTTCTTTTTCTTCTTCTTCCTTCTTCCTTGTTCTAACTGATTTTTTTGGAAATTTATTGAAGTCTTATTTTTCTCCATAATCATTTCTTTCTTCTTCTACTCCTTATTTTTCTTCTTCTTCTTCTTCTTCTTCTTCTTCATATTCTACCTATCTCTTTTAAATTTCCTCCTTTTTCTACTTAATGAGTTTCATTGTTCATGGACCTAGTTCCCTGTTAATAATTAGGCGGACGGTATCTTAGGAAACATTTACAGTTAGGTCAGTGTTATCGTATTGATTGAGTCTTGTTTTACATATCATACCGGCTTTTTAAGACCGGTACTAGGCTATAATTATAGTGCATATGAGATAAGAATAAAACTTTAAAATAATTCAAATCAAAGTACCCCTTTTTAAAGATTGATACGCAATCGTACAGGAAGGAAACTCATTGACACAAAATATTTGCAACTGGGGTTGCAAAGTGAGGTTCGCTCATTTGGATATGCCGAAAATCTGAGATGAATAACTCTCTGAAACCTAGTGTTCTTCATTCATCACTATACATTAATATTCAACTTAATAGATACCTGAACTCAGCTTAAATGCTCTCAAAATGGTTAATAGTTGGGAAATAGAATCAAGGGCCGCGTCTCATAAACGTTTAGCCTACAGCTTGTTTTTCAAAATGGAAAACAAGTGATCGGGATTTTAGATACACCAATGAAATTTACAATGATCCAAATTTTGGAAAGAGCCAGCTGTTCCGAACGATTAGCACGAATTGACCAATTGCAGACATTCAATGGCCGACTTCGCAGTTTCATTTATTACGATTGCTTTGTAGGTTATGGTTTTATTTCAGCGACAAAAAATGATTCCCACTCAAATCTCACAATAAAAATAATGATCGATATTAATATTCATAATAATGTATCAATTTATCTATCAAAATTATCAAATTGGAAGCAAAGTTTTGGTACTTCGGGATTCTAACTTGAGGTAGGCTGAATTGGTTTTATTTAATTTTCTAATCAGCTGATATTGTAGAATTTTTGTTTATTGGAAACATTTATGAGACAAAGCGCCAATAAAACAGTAATTGTAGATTGTAAATCATTATGAGACAAGGCCCAGCTCATTTCTAATATTACTGAGATTCATGAGTATTGCAAATGTCTCGTATCAACGAGCTTCCTTCCTGTATCAATTTTGGACTCTGTATCACTACTGTGTATCAGAAAGTCGCTGTATAAAGAGGGCTCAATATCGGCCTTAGTCTGAGTACCGAATTCCTTGAATTTGATACCAAAAATGCAATAAAATGCCAATACGACAAGAATAGGTACACCGTTTAACAGGAATTCACTAGAAAAACACTTGAAGTCTACTTGAATTCGATGCCGAAAATGCACTAAGATACTTGAATTTGATGCCAAAAATGAACTGAGATACTTGAATTAGGTGACAAAAATGCACTAAGATACTTGAATTCAATGCCAAAAATGCACTAAGATACTTGAATTCGATGCCAAAAATGTAGTCTACTAAATTACTTTGAATTGGATGCAAAAACTTTACAAAAATTCTTGAAATCGATGCCAAAAATACACTAAGGTACTTGAATTCGATGCCAAAAATGAAGTGAAATACTTGAATTAGATGACAAAAATGTACTAAAATACTCGAATTCAATGCCAAAAATGTACTGAAATGAATTGGATGACAAAAATGTACTAAAATACCAAAATTCAATGACAAAACTGCTCAAAATGATCAGCGTTTACCAAAATTCCCCTCAGGTGGACAGACCCACATTCTGAGTGCACTCCTGAGCCAAATGTGAGGTGAATAGTTGGTTTTGCCGTGAATGAAAATATCAGGAGGCAAACAGCTGCTATATTCTGTCCAGGCAATGAAGACATTCTGGCAAGATGGGAAAATGACTCCAGCTCGCTCAGTATTGGTTCAAAGATTGAAAATTTGGTATCGAATTGTAGACCAGAAATTTTTCTACGATTTGGAAACAAATTTATAATTTTTGAACCAATATTGATCGAGCTGAGTCATTTTCCCATCCTGTCAGAATGTCTTCTTTCCTTGGACGGACTATGGCTGTTGTGGCAATAAGCTGAGACACAAATCCGCTATGAATGGGTTTCTTTCAACACTCTTGCTCCTCAATGGAGGAAGGATTAGAGAGAAGGAGGAAGAGAAAGAGAGAATGAGAGAGAAAAAATAAATATATGTAGAAAGAAGAGAGGAGGAGTGGAAAGTGAGAGAATGAGCCGAGAATGGTGTGATAGAGAAGAAGGCGATGATAACAATATATCATTATTAAGTACACCTTATTCAGATTTTAAATTGTTTATCAATATTTCATTTTGTTGATGTAGATTAAAAAGTATAAAGTGAAAGTACATAGTAGATTGAAAAGAAGTGTGCATTCATAGTGTGTTGCACTGGCGGCTCGTACCCACGAAACAGGTGAAGTGCCCGTATATTTCACTGTACAGCACTTCACCTGTTTCGTGGGCACGAGCCGCCAGTGGTGAAGATGAAGATGAGAATGAAGATATCACTAAAGTTGATATTCATGAATCAGCTGTAGTGATAAAACACAGTGAAATAAATGGAAGTGAGTATACGATATAAAAGTCGTCTTTATCTTTTTATTTAACCACTTTGAATGCACCCTTAGACAAAGTACAGTATTTCGGCGTAAACTAGATCATGATAGTTTAGTTAGTAGTTAATAGTATCGTTCATGGTTATAGTGATGATATATAAATAGAAAATCAATAGGATATGATATAGCTGATACCAAGAAGTTGGGCAGTTTCGCCTGTCTCTTTCACGTGATGTAACAGCTGATGTTAAGCATCTATTGTTTTTTTGAAACTTTTGATTTCGAAAACATCACCTAGGCATAGCTAAATGACAACTCTAACTGACGTCATCAGCTTTTGTAGCGCAAAAGGAGCAGATGAAGGATTTGAAAGTTAGACAGTTCTGTATGTCTCTCTAATTGGCAACATCAGCTGTTGTAGTGTGCAAGGAGCAGAACAAGACTGACTACTTTTTGGCATCAGTTATACCATAGATAATCCATTATTTGATTAATCAAAGATCAAATTAAAAGCCTGACCACATAGAGTGAGTCAAAAATATTAATAATCATTAAATAGACCAACAAAATAATTTTGAGAAGAATTGGAAAACCTACTCAAACTCAGTTGTCCAATTTAATATCAATAATGAGTAGCCTAATAATTTGAAAAACAGCTTCAAGTTTCAAAAACCAACTCAAACCATTACAGAAGTGGTTCGAGTTCTCGAAAAATACCAAGATTCCAAGACTACTAGATTCAGAAAGCAAAGACATTAACAGGGAAAATATGAATAAAAGATTCAAAAACTGTAAGATGAAAAATGGAGAGAATTTGAAAAAAGAAAACTAAAGTTGTCCCACGACATACAGGTTGATTGAGGCAGGTGGGAGGAGGAGGAGGAGAAGAAAAAGAAGACGAAGAATAGGATGAGGAGG
The DNA here is from genome assembly GCA_017141385.1 of Sogatella furcifera. Taxonomy (NCBI): domain Eukaryota; kingdom Metazoa; phylum Arthropoda; class Insecta; order Hemiptera; family Delphacidae; genus Sogatella; species Sogatella furcifera. Next base: position 5,568,586 of record CM029558.1, read on the forward strand.
GGAAGGAAAGAAAGGGGGAAGAAAAATTATAATGTGAGTAAGAAAAAACGAAAAGACAAATATTCATAAGGTTCCTCGAAGTCTTCTATAATATCTGTTGGCATTAGATTAAGGCACGAATGGAAATTGTGTAGTTTCATATTTTTATCAAGAACAAAAAAAGTTGAATACGATTTTGGACGGTTTTTATAAACGTGTAATCGTTAAGAAGAGAGAGAAAGGAATGAGAGAAGAAGGAATATGGTAGAATATAAGGAGGAAGGCAAAGAACGAGAATGAAAGGAGAATAGTTGAAGAAGTGGTCAAGAAAAATACAAGAGGAGCAGAGAAGATGATAGTGAAAAGGACCGGAGAAAGAAGAGGCAGGGAGGAAGAAAAGGAAGGGAGAAATGAAAGGAATGTTTGAAAAAAGTAGAAGTTAGTAGGATGAGGAATGTTTGGAGGAAAAAGAGGTTATGTAAACAGAGAGTATTGAAGGATAATGCAGTAGGATAATTTGTAAAAAAGGGTGAAGAAGAGAGAATGAAGAGAGCAGGAAATCAGATAATTAGGATGGAGAAAAAGTAAACTATGAGAAAAAAGAAAAAGAAGAAGAAAATTTAATTTGAAAATAATTGCTTACATAAAGAATGACGAGATAAGAGAATAAGGAAGTTAGATAAAGATAGGGGTGAGAGGAAGAAGGTGGAGCAGAAGGATGAGATAGAACAAAATGAGATGATGGGGCAAATAGACATAATAATATGATGATGAAGAAGCTAAGTTTGATGAAGATAGGTTGCAAGAAATGAAGAGCGAAAGACGAAAAGAAGAAGAATAAGAAATGAGAAAATGGAAGAAATGGAAGAAAAAGGAGGCAGAGGAGGAGAGACGAGGCATAATCAGGAGACGAGTAAAGAAGCAGAGGTTGAAGAAGGGGACAATGTTAGAAGAAGTTGAAAAGGAAAAGGAACGACGACAAAAACGTCAAGATAAAGAAACGAGGAGAAAAGGAAAGAAAGAAAGAAAGGAGAAGTAGAAGTAGAAGAAGAAGAAGAAGAAGAAGAAGAAGAAGAAGAAGAAGAAGAAGAAGAAGAAGAAGAAGAAGAAGAAGAAGAAGAAGAATAAGTAGAAGAAAGAGGAAGAGGAGAGGTGTCCCAAGACCGTATACAGGCGCCAAGCTCAATGTTAGTATAATTTATTGCATTAAAAAGACGAAAAAATGTATATTAGATGTTTATGTTGGTGGAATGGCTATAAAATACCTGGGAATGCTTATTCGACAACACGAAAATAAGAAAATGATGGAGAAGACGTAGAAGAAGAGGAGAAGGAGGAGGAAGAGAAGAAGAAGAAGAAGAAAAGAGGGAGAGAGAATAAATTTGTGCTTCAGTAACTGGTGAGTATAAGAGTGTAGTGGACAAAAAAGGACAATCAAATGAGACTTATGGAAACGACGGGTATAGTTTGTGCAAGCAAAGAAGACATTCTGGCAAGATGGGAAAATGACTCCAGCTTTCTCAATATTAATCCTAAAATTATAAATGTGGTCTCAAATTGTAGAAAACATTATGATCTACACTTTGAGACCAAATTCATAAATTTTGAACAAATGTTGACCGAGCTGGAGTCATCTTCCCATCTGGCCAGAATGTCTTCTTCGCTTGGTTAGACTATAGTTGAAGTTCATAATATGAGGGAAAAAGGGAATGAAACGAAGAGGGTGATAGAGAATAAGATAAAGAGGGAGAGAGAGAGGAAGTGAGTGGTAAAGAGAGAGAGACTAAAGTCAATGGAGAGGAATCTAGAATAAATAAAAAAGTTTGGGAACTTATTAAATTTACAGGAATGTGGATATGGAAATTAGAAGCGAAATAATTTTATTAAAAAATTGAGGAAGGTTGAAGTTGTTTGGTTTGAATTGAATGATTAATCAGATACTAATTCAAAAACCAAGATATCACATACAACATGTCAGAGAAGCGTAGGTCTAAACCAAATATCAACGATCTTGACGATTCGTTAGCAAATTCTATGTAGAATAAAGCTATCATGAAATTATTCTTTGAGTAATTAATAATGCAAATATAAACGATTTCTAATAATTAAAATAGTTCTGCTTTTTAAACAATTCTGAAAATATCTTATCTGCTATCAAATCTAAAATCTACTATTATTTGCAATTTGGAAAGACCCGATTGGGTTCTTTCACAGATGGGTGTAGATGAAGGAGTTTACCAGAGATTGATAATGGTGTAACAACCGAAACCGGTATCTCGATTTTTTATTAAATCAGTGGTTTGACAACGTCTTGTCTTTTCATTTAATTTGGATGAGGGAAGGTTTCAAGATAAATCTCAAAATTCTAAAACTAGCCTTTTGTAATTAAACATGTGCGACACATCCACAACATTTTCACATAGGAAATACCTTGTTTCCCACAAATCAGGTTAGTATAGTCTGTCCAAGCAAAGAAGACATTCTGGCAAGATGGGAAAATTACTCTCCTCAGTCAGTATTGGTTCAATTTGTAGATCAAATTGTTTCCTTCAAATTTGAGACCAAATTTATAATTTTTGAACCTATGTTGAGCGAGCTGGAGCCATTTTCCCATCTTGCCAGAGTGTATTCATTGCTTGGACAGAATATATCGAAATTCGTGTTGATATGATATGCTGTGAATGTGGATAATATGAATGTTTGATTCTTTGTCAGCAATATTCCCATTCAACCTTTTGTGGTTATTCATGTTCTCAAGTACCAAGCCCCAACCCACTTCACAGTGGCTCCATCTTGTTTACTTTATCAGCTGCTTGTAGCACGTTTCTGCTTCTTGAATCTGCAACAACAAACAAGACATGTTTGTTGTCCTACCACACTACCAACAAAGATGAAACCATACTTGCTGTTGTACGCGCAGACTAAGAAGACACTCACTTACAATACACTTCACATAGTGACGAAGTGTCTTCTCAGCTTGCGCGAACTTCACAAAGTAGAAAACTCTGTTCAAAATGCGCCCAAGTGGAATCGATAGATTTTTCGGCGTACTATAATCCGTCCAAGCAAAGAAGGCATTCTGGCAAGATGGGAAAATCACTTCAGCTCGGTCAATATTTGTTCAAAAATTATAAATTTGGTCTCAAATTGTAGAGTAGAATGTTTTCTACAATTTGAGACCAAATTTATAAATTTTGAACCAATATTGACCGAGCTGGAATCATTTTCCCATCTTGCCAGAATGTCTTCTGGTTGGACAGACTATAAACTACACAGAGACCGCGCCCTCGCATCGAAAGCTTTTGAAACATCCAAGAATTGTTAAACTTTTGTGGAATCCAGTATTAGGCTGGTAGTGGCCGGATCAAAAGAGGTATTAGCACTCTTCTGAAACGTATTGAGTTACTTGTTTCCTGAGTATAGGCTCTATGTACAATAGAAACGTCTGCAGATCTCAAGAGGAAATAGATGAATGGACGCAAAACACATCCTTGTGGTAAACCACTGGTTGTCAATAGTGTGGGTTTGGTGGGTGTATCTAAATGTCGTAGCGATGAGAAAAAATTCCTTTGAGATTTGAGAAAGCTAGGATCCAGTTATTCGATTGCAATTGATACTTCATTGTTTTTATTCATTCATTTATCCATTTATTGGAGTACAAAATATACAAAATAAGGGAAAGAAAGAAGAGGCATCACCCAAAAACTTCTTCAATTCCTAATTTAATGACATTGTGAATATTTAAAATTTATCTAAGTATTGCTCAAAATAACTCTAATTCCACGTTATTTTTAAATATATGAAAAAACTGCAAGTAGAAGTTATGGAAAAAACTGCAAGTAGAAGTGAAAAATCGATGAAGAAGAAGAAGAGAGAAGAAGGAGAAGAAGAAGAAGAAGAAGAAGAGGAGAAGAAGAAGAAGAAGAAGAAGAAGAAGAAGAAGGAAGAAGAAGAAGAAGAGGAAGAAGGAGGAGGAAGAAGAAGAAGGAGGAGGAGGAGGAGGAGGAGGAGGAGGAGGAGGAGAAGGAGGAGCGTGAGAAGAATATTTCATGGAGTGTGATCATACTATCATTCTTTCAATATGATCATTATAGGATGTAAAAACACCCGAAGTTTGTCGACAAGTATTTGGCTAACACTCTTGGGAATACTAGAAGCACGTCATAAAATTAAATTCAGGACCTAAATCAACCCTAATCGAATAAAGTTGATTATCGGTCGTGAGGTTGGAGCAAACAGAAGAAAAGGAGAAGAAATAGTAAAAGAAGAAAGATGAAGAAGTAAAATAATAAAAGAAGAGAGAACAGAACATTCAGGGGTGTTCTGTAAACAGGAGAAACGAGAACAAGATAGTAAAGAAGGGAATGACGATAGGCCAACTGTAGTTTGAAAAGGGTTGGATGTTAGTGTGTAGTACATTCCCATTAGAGGAAATCAAATCCCGATGATTTAATATTGTTTTGTATCCTCAACACTCCCCAGATAAAATGAAGAAGAGGCGCTGTATTAGATACCCTCTCCTAATGGAATTTGGATCGTTGGTCGAAAAGGGGTTGATAAAATTCGATTGAGAAGTGGTTGAGAGGTTTGATTGATTTGAAACGGTTCATGCTGTATTATTCTTCATTTAATAATAATATTCAATAATTCAATAATATTCATTTGATGATGGTCACGATTACTTATTTTCGTTCAATTAGTGTTTGTACAATTCAGTAGGCGAATATTGATTTTGTAATAATTCATCTGCTAGGTACGATCATAAATATTATTGTTTTTTCATCATAACTGAAGCATTGTGAACATTTAAAATCATATCAACGACAGGTAAATAATTATAAATTTATCATAATATTACGGATTGACAAATC